>RANZ01000280.1:0-48701 GCA_009805285.1 Neurospora terricola FGSC 1889 | reverse complement strand
AGGGAGAAGACGTACTCGTTACTTCTCCAGTCTTTCTACTGGCCGGGTATGTACAACTCGGTTAGGGTATACTGCAAGGCCTGCCTTCAATGCGCGAAGACTAAGCCGTCGCGACACTCCCCTCACGGTCTATTGAAGCCGCTAGCCGTGCCGTTCGCACCATGGAAGGATATCTCYGTRGACTACGTCACCCCGTTGACGCCGTGCGTTCGCCGAGGACAGGAGTTCAGGCATGTGGCCGTCGTCGTGGACAGACTAACCAAGATGCGTCATTTCATTCCGACAGTGGGTTTGACGGCCGAGGAGCTGGCCGACCGGTTCATCGAGCGCATCTACAGTATCCACGGCCTCCCCGACTCCATCGTATCAGACCGCGGCTCCCAGTTCATTTCCCAGTTCTGGAGGGCATTGTCTTCGCGTCTGGAAGTGGCCCTCAAGCCCTCCTCCGCCTTTCACCCCGCCACAAACGGACAAACCGAGCGCATCAACGCCGAGATGGAACGATATCTCCGCACATATATCAACTGGGCGCAGGACGACTGGGTGGATTGGCTACCAATCGCGGAGTTTGCTGGCAATAATCTGCTATCTGAGACGACGGGAGTCTCCCCTTTCTTTGCTAATTACGGCTACCACCCACGTATGGGCGTGGAACCGGCAAGGCCGTGCCCGCCAGAGCTGTCCGAGGCTCAGCAGGCAGAGCATTTYAAGGCTAACGAAATCGCGGACCGATTCAGGAGGGTACTCGACTACGTCACGGCACAGGCAAAGCAGGCCCAACGGCGCTACGAAGATAACGCGAATATYAAACGGTCGGATGCCCCGAGGTATAAAGYAGGCGACAAGGTCCTGCTCAAYACGGAGAACCTCGAGACCGGCCGCCCGCACGCAAAGCTCACCCCACTRTTCGARGGCCCCTTCGAGATCCTGAAAGCGGACAGCCACAGGGTCACGCTCAAGCTCCCAGTCAACATGAAGTGCAGTCCCACTTTCCACGTCAGCAAGGTTAAGCCATGGGACGGAGTGGGCATCCCGGGGCAAGAGGCCGTCGAGGAAAGGGACGTTCGTGCGAATCACGGCAGGATTATGAGGCGCACTGATGACGGGGAGGACTCGGTGGAATGGGAATTCGAGAAGATCATTGGCTGCCGGAAGAATGAGAAGGGTCGKTGGGAATACCAYGTCAAATGGGCGCCCCCGCACAATCCTTCATGGCAGAAGAGGGCAAACGTRGAGATGTGCCCAGAAGCAGTGCGGGAGTTTCATGAGGCACACCCGGAGGCGCCGACGCCGCCCGACTGGGCCGCAGCGGAGAAGCGGAGGAAGAAGGCGCTGGAGARGGTCCGGGAGCCCGAGAGGCCGGTTATAGGGACGGAGTTGCYGGCAGGAGAACACGGAGAGCACGGAGAGCACGGAGGACACAGGGCTTTGAGGAGGTCACCGCGGGGAGCAGTGGCGGCCATGGAGACGTTCAGGGCCATCTTCTGTGGAGGATTGGAGGCCAGACTAAGCGATTGCAAGGGATTTCAATCATTTCATGTATAATTAGTCAGCCATATGGCTTCTTTTAGTCCGGGGCAGTGTCACAGGGTTAGACCTCTGTGACTGTCGTACGTGATTGTTGCCATGGCGTACCGCTATGTGCCATTCACATGCTTGTGYAGGCTGCAGCCGCTTCTGAGACTGCTGCAGCCTGATTGGYCAAGTCCTCCCAGCCTTACGCGGCTGGGACCCTACTTAAGGCCAGTCCTCTGCGCACAGCTTGCGACTGTTCCCTTTCTCCTTCGTGCAATTACGCATATCTACATCTACACTCTACCCTTTGCCCGTGATAATAGTACCTTACCCCCTATAAATATAGGTGCTCGCCGTCGCAAAAGATAATAAATAAGGCTATTCCTAATTGAAATTTACTATTTAAGCTCTATAGTGCGATGCACAGTATGTAAAATTATATATACTATATTAGAAAAGAATAGAAGGGAAGAATTAATTAAAGACGAGTACGGGGTAGTAGGTTATATATATAAGGCACCTATTTAAGTTACTAAATACAACGTAGTAAGACGACTAGTATAGGGGTTTTGGCATACCTTACTACTGCCTTAATATTGCAGGTGTATAGCTACAAACCTATAATATTAAGGTAGCTTTCCCCTTACTAGGCTACCGCGGATCCGAATAGGCTTTAAGAGTAGTTTTTTTACTATTCTCTTTTAATTTTCTTACATTCGTATAATAATACGTCTTTTCCAAGCCACTGCTAAGTTAGTATTATGCTAAAGTCTTTGTAGAAGCTGGTTCCAAATTATTAAACACGCCTTATAAAGCTCCTTAGTTGTAAAGAGTGAGTGTCTAATATTCGCCCTTATATAACGTCCGACAAAGGTTTAGAGAAATGTTAAGCACTTGAGCTAAATCCGCAAGTTGTAGCCAATGACTAATTCTAGTTATATGGGAAATTCTATAAATCGACTCACGGACATAGTACGATTGTTTTCTTGCAAGGTAGACAGGAAACTTTTCCGACCAAAGAAGTGTTATCGCAGCCTAGCAAGCGGGGACTTCCTATCGCTAAAGACTGTACCCTGTCAGCATCGGAGTGGAGTTATGCCGACGTTCAACCCCGCACACGTCATTCCCGGAACTGACTCAACCAGCTCGAGACATTGCTCCTCCGACACAAGAACAAGCTACACATCACAATTTAGCTCGCGACATCCCAACAAAAACGATGGCGCCCTCAAACAAGTTCAATGTCGGCATTATTGGCTACGGGTAAGACTGGTTGCAATGTCATGAGCATCACGTTGACAGGATGTGTCGATACTAACGTTTGTTTTCAGCCTCTCGGCCAAGGTCTTCCAGATTCCTTTCGTCGCCCTGACCGACTCGCTTGTCCTCCATTCCATTGTGCAACGGTCTCCTTCGCCTGGGAACTCTGCCCCCGAAGATCATCCCTCGGTGAAGCACTTCACCTCGATTGAGCCCATGCTCGCAGACCCCGACGTCCATGTCATCATCATCAGCACGCCTCCCAACACGCATTTTGAGACTGCGCGCGACGCTCTGCGCAATGGCAAGCACGTTCTTGTTGAGAAGCCATTCGTGCCCACTTCTGCGCAGGCGGAGGAGCTTGCCGCACTGGCCGCGGAGAAGAAGCGTGTTCTGTGCGTGTACCAGAACCGCAGATGGGACTCGGACTTCCTGACTGTCCAGAAGCTCATGCGTGAGGGCACCCTCGGTCGCATCGTCGAGTTCGAGACGCATTTTGACCGCTTCCGTCTGGAGAAGCCGACCACGTGGAAGGGTCAGCTCACCATGGACCAGGCCGGTGGCGTTCTCTATGATCTCGGCACCCATCTGCTGGACCAGATTTTCGTCCTTTTCGGCATGCCGAGTTCCGTCTCGGCCAAGTTCTTGGACCAGCGTGATGGCAGAATTGTCACTGGCGGGAGCGATGAGTCACAGCAGCCGGACAGCATCGCGGCTGTCTTGACGTATGCCGACACTGGCTTGCTCGTGCATGTCCGCATCAGTGTTGTCAGTGTCGAGACCAAGCAGCCACGTTTCCGCATCCGCGGCACGAAGGGCAGCTACCAGAAGGCTTTCTTGGACCCGCAGGAGGACCAGCTCAGGGGAGGCATGGCCGCGACTGATGCTCAGTTCGGCAAGGAGGACGAGTCCCGGTACGGCCGCCTCTGCTATGTCACCGAGGACGGCAAGATTGAGGAGAAGGTGTACCCGACCGTGGAGCCGGAGACGTACAGGAAGATTTTCGAGGGCTTTGCCAAGGCTCTTGAGACTGGAAACGAAGATGACATCCCCGTTCCCGCATCTCAGGCCGCAAAGGTGCTCAGGATCATCGAGGCTCTCCGGGAGAGTGCGAAGACGGGCCGGGATGTCGCGCCTTGAAGCCTCGCCTGATGACTTTGGGGCCAGTGAGAGGCAAACTAAGCGACATCTGATCATGGGATGGGTGGACGATTTAACACAATGTGGATAACATGGATAGAGCATAAACGATAGACAGATCAATAGACGCGGGATGTTGGATATAGACAAGCACGTTGTGAACAAGCACGCACATGCAAGTGTAGTGTTGGGGCAGATGTCATTGTTCGTTTTCCATGAACGCATGGACGGGTTCCAACCTTCTGTCCGCTTTGTTCTTTTCTCCTGGGATGTTACAATGTCCGTTATCGCCCATCTTCGTTCACTCCCTTCTTGTTGACAAAAGGCTCGTGGTGGCCGGAAAAGGTGGTCGGGAAAGTTGCCCCTGGTGTGGCCGACACCAGTCCACCTTGCCAGCTTACCTAGGGTGATAACGAGATTGTTCCCGCGACAGGTCCGAGATCTGCAGACATTTGGTGACTGAGGACATGCTTCTCCAATCGCCCAGCCACGATCCCAGTCCGGTTTGACGACTTTGCTTGTCATGAGTGGACGTTGTCACGACCAATCCACTCATGAACAGCAAGCCTGGAGATGGAAACTGCAAAACGATGTCGTTTCTGTACATGTGCTATCTGAGGACACTCGTTCGTGGTAGGCTGGTACCGCAGATAGGCGCTTCTGGTCATGCGCATGGTTCGTGCGGTTTGAGTTGAGTTCGGAGTCATCGAGGCTGTGGGGCTTTTGGGTAGATCACGACAAAGCTTTAGTCATAGTGGATTCCGTGGGCGGACACGGGGGTGTTCAAGGTCCCGTACCGGCAGGAGCCGAAGTGAGATCGGCCCCGGGCCAACCCAGTTTCTCCTTATGAGCCCGAGAGACCGATTGCATCTTGGTGCCAAAACTGGATACGTACGTTTGTGTCAAGGTGGACATATGGTTATCCTTTCCGATGCAGAGAAAGCGTAGTGTAGGGTGGTGGTGGTGATGCTAGTCTTGGTACAGCTTGTTCAACGGCTGGGGGTTTCTGCGCAATCGCAGGAAACTTCCCGAGAAAAATGCCGTGTTGAGTCTACGGGTAGGTTGACGGTTTTTGCGCATAACAGCGCAAATGAGCATGTCGCGAATGAGCAAAAAGGATTGCAGGTTGAACGGCGCGTAAAACCTGCAGGGAAACGGAGGTATGAAGGGCAAAAGTGAAAAAAAAAATATGGGGCCACCCGGGGATTGAACCCGGGACCTCTCGCAAGAATGCTCAGGATTGAACCCTAAGCGAGAATCATACCACTAGACCAGCGGCCCGTTGAATTGTTGAACGCACGGTCAGAAAATATAGCTTACATAACCTGGTTGAGGGATAGGTGAGTACGTCGGATGCATGTCGTGAACATCTCTTGTCGTTGATGCTTGGAAGACATGCTGACTGCTTTCGGCAGACCCTTCGAACTACTAGCACGACGCATGGATCTGAAACTTGCACCATGTATATTGGGGCTGCAGGTTGTCTTTGTGATGTTCAATAAAGGTACAGGCATGATGAAGTGTCGCTGATGCGCTCGCTAGCTACGAAACCRAAAAGACCAACATGAAAGCAAATGTACGCTCTAGAATCCCGCCTCGAACTTGACAGCATTGACATTCAGCCTTTTCCCCGTCTGTCGTGGCCGGGCAATGCTTGCATGATGTGGAATGAACAGAGATAGAAAGCCAGCAATCCTCACAAAAGCATGACATCGCCGGTGGGCTCCTCATGGACGTATCCCTAACTCCTCGTTGCTGGGAAGATTATCGTCGAGATTGGATTCAAACACCGTACCCTCATCATCGGAATCGTAGCCGTCGTAGTCATCGAATATGTCTTTGTCTTCAACGAGCTCTGGTGTATTTGACCGAGATGTGCTGGACAAACGGGATGGAGATCGTGGGAGCCCGGGCCGCCTCGTGTCAGGGACATCCTCTTCGACGACCGACGGCGAGGAAGGCGGCAAGGGTTCTGCGTGAATCACGCCAGCAAGAATCAACCTCCTGCGACTGTCCTCTACCTGTCGGAACATATAGGCCATAAGAGGATGATAAAAGGGCGTTTTCTTCTTCAACGACTCGTGAATCAGCCCTTGGAGTACCGGCAGATGGGACACAGCCCTTCTGGCTATCGAGGATTCTGTTTCGATCTCGACACGCTGCATGTCCTCCATGTCTTGTATCGTGAAGACAACCTTTCTTGACTCGATGAGCTCCGCCCATGTCTCAGCGAATTTGTCTACTATATTGTCGAGCCGTTCTCCGTGGTGTATGCGGCAGCAGATAGTTATTTCGACGGGTCTCGTGACGTGCAGGAGGTCGGGGCAGAAGTAGTGGATGGTGTATCTTTCTTTCTAGGCTTCGTCGCACTCGACCACTATTGGGTTATTTTTCATCTTGCATCCCCGGGGGCAAGGCCGGATCGGGTTATCGAGAATGATGCACATGATGACGACGGTTGGGGTATGGGTAAGAGAACGGCTATGTTGGCTTAGAGTATGTCGGGCCAGGTGGGTTGACGGTGCCGATGCGTGTGTGCTGGTAAAGGATGTAGTGGTGGGAGGATAATGTTCGTAAATCTGTCTGGGGATAATGTGGTGAAATATGCAACGGGAAAATACAATGCCTTGCTTGTTGTCAGATGGTGCCTGCCTCTTCTTAAGTGTGCACTTCCTTCATACCGTTCGTCCAGCAATAGAGCCCAACATTCTTGTACTTTATTGGTTTGATACTTCCCACCAATCCTTCCCAACCCTCCAAAAGGCCTCGGTGACACTTGACTACACTTAAACATTGAGCAAGAACACATAAGTAGTATCGAACCACACATACCGACACTGATCTCAACATTTCGTCGCCGCGTCAAACACGTGAAGCTTGGTGAAGAACGCCTAGCTGGTCTGACAAGACGTCTTGGTGTTGTTAATCCAGACATGGACAAGTCTTGTGTATATTGATCGTCCCCAACATCAAGTTCGTCATTGTCACTTCCGTGCTTCTTCGTCTTCGTCCATTCCGTTCATTCCACACTTCTCTCTTCTACCTCATGATTGACAGCATCGTCCCTTCCCTACTTGCGTCCACAAAATTCCGGAGCAGTCATGACATGCTCTGACCTTCATGTCAGGTCTGGCCCAGATAGCTCCATGTCGATCTGCCTTCACCGTGCCCCTTCTATTCCTTAGTGCTAGAGGCGGATTCAGCAGGAGTGACTGATGTCAGCCCCCGATCCTTCAGTCGATTGAGGCTATGCGCAATGTGCGTGTCGATGGCCACCGAGATGGCCGCGTAGAAGCCTTTCATCATCATATCCTTCGCGCGTTCGTATTCATCTGACAAACCTGTCGGTTCGAAGATGTCTGCCAATGCAGCCTTTCGTTCATTATCGAACTCCGAAAGCGTTCCTACTTTCGCCCAGTTTTCGACGTGTTCTTTGAACAGTCGGTTGAACAGTCTTCCGAACTCCTCTAGTCGGGCCTGATTGTGGCGGCTGCACTCGACTGKGATYTTSATTGGCTCCTTKATTAATCTGACATCTTCACAATATTGTTTGGCTTCCTTTACAAGTTCGCACTCGATGATGAACGGCTGGTACTGTTCCTTGCAGCGCTTGAGTTGCTTGCAAGCGTACTCTGCGTTCGGGTACTTGTAGCACATGGTTAAATACGAGGAATGGTGTTCTCCAGGTTGCTCAGTATGTTGATAATGGCGGCGGCAGTCGCGATGATGGTTGTTGCTTGCCGATTTGGGATCCGTCTCTCGCAATGTCATCTCATGCGAGATTCTCGCACATATGTACTCGCGGCGCTGGTCTGTTCTTGAGCCATCGTCACGGTTGGTTGTCGTAAACGAGAAGATGAATTTGGTCGTGATGAGAAAGAACATATGTTGCAGCCAAATCGAGATTTCGTTCTTCCTTCCAATTTCCGCGTTTCCTCTCTCGGTTGTGACTTCCGTCAGTTGGCGGTAATACCTTCCAAAGAACCGCTTCCGGTCGGTCGTGGTGATAACATTAGAAGGTGGAAAAGGTTGAGAAAGACGCGTTGTGTTGGAAGTCGGGGAAGATGGTTGAGGATCGGCTGGAAACGGCATCGTATCTTTGTGGTGTGGTGCAGGACAGATATTCTGTTCGAAGGCTGCATCATACCGAGATATCAAGTGGACGGGCAGCAGAACGACGAAAGTAGAAAGTGGAAAAAGACCGGGAAATAGACAGGGTTCGCTGGTTTGTATTACTTTCATAAACAATAGCCCTCGGGCAAACATTTTGGTGTTGGTCAAGGGCTGACGAGGAAGGTCTTGTACACTTCCTTCCAGTTGCGGGAGCCCRACAGCCCGTACCCAACACACATGACTCCCATCAAAGACCGTTACTCGCACACGAAAACACGCTTCTGACCGATCCTGTATCATACGCTTCCAAAATCCCCAACACACTAGCATAGCTTCCAAAGGTAAGAAAGAGGAAGCCAACGAGTATGATGATGATGTTGGTCACCCCCAACAGGATGGTGCCGATGCCTCTCTTTCTTGCAATGCCGGCTCTCGAGTCGGCTTTACGCATCCGGAAGTACGCAACGCCCCAGAAGATGAAGCCGAAGAAGCTGTCAAAGAGTGATGACATGAGGGAAAGGACTAGTGTTGGGGTTAGTTGGTTGTACGTTGGTTCGGGGTATGGTGTTGGGAGACTCACGGGAGGAGAAGAATGGAATGACTTCTGCAATGACGAAAGCGGCAATCCATGTTGTCACTTTGACTGGTGTCAGCATGACATGAGAGTGAAATTGCTCGGGAGAAAGGGAGTCACTCACGAAGAATAGCCGCCCATGTTGACCATCCGGTAATCGTGTGCTCGGTCCTGTGTTGGGAGTTCTTGAAGATGCGGAAGAAGATGAAACGTGCCGAAACCGAGGCGTACAGGACGCCCAAGAAAATGATGGTCGGAATCATGAACGAGAAGGCAGCCTTCTTGTAAGTTTCTTGGAGTGAACCGAAGGCAGGTGCAGTCATGTACTGGTTTCCGGTGTACGCGTAAATTACCGCTCCGACAACGCTGAACAGGATGACCTCGGCAATGGCACAAGCCCATAAGGCTTTTGGGAAGTCCCTGCATGCTCGTTAGTCAGATATTGGGGCCATGGAAAACGGCGGCACTCACTTTGGCTCTCTCATCTCGGCGATGAAGCTGGGGAGTGTGATTTGCCCGATGAAAGTATAAGAGATGTTGAGAAAGGCATTGAAACAGGCAATGTAGGACGCTGACTTGACCGGAAAGGCGGTCACGATGGGGCTGCCTCCGACTGACGCTACTCCGGAGTCTGACGTGAATGATGGGCGGGGATCATAGCCAGCTGGGTGTTTCTGTGCGCCGGAAAAGACGGCAGCAAGGAGGACAGAAATAAAGGTAAAGAAAGCAGAAAACACTCCAAGCTTGGACAAAGTATTGAATGTCCGTGGGAGTGAGCAGAGCCAGCAGACAAGGGCGACAATAATGCCGAAGCTGACAGTCCGACAAGCGACCCCCGGGTCTGTGCCGGTCATGGTGTTGAGATATTCGGCGCCCACGACGACATGCAAGCCTTGGATAAACTGTTGCCTGTTAGCCTGCAGTCCGTGTGGTGCATCGGTAGCCGGCTTACTGTGTTGTTGAGCAGAAACATGATGGCAGTGGCCCACCAAGCCCAATTTTTGTTCCAGAACAGCATTTGGCCGATATCGCAGACGTCCCGGACTTCGGGATGGCGTAGACAAAACTCCCACAAGACCAATGAGCTATGTACGGGTTAGCATGTGTAGCCACATAAGACGGAGAACTGTAATGATGCTTACGTATAGAGCACGACCAAACATACGACCACCGTCAAGATTAATCTGTGAACTGTGAGCGGCTGCGTTTCTTCGTGTTGGATTCCATGTTCCGCGGTCTCGACTCACCCGGGAACAAGACCCAAGACACTGTATGACCACGGAAAGCTCATGATGGCCAAGCATATGTATTCGGAAAAAAGCAGCGCGGCAGTCTTCGGCTTGGTGGTCAGTTTGTAACTCTCGAAAGTTGCGATCGGTGATTGGGATGCTACAAACCTTTTGCCAGCTGCATGTGCGGTACTGGATGGCATTTCCCTTTTCAAGTTCGTGCTGCCGTTCTGGCGAGGCAATGCTGTCATCGCTGTCGGAGCTCGCGCTGGCGACGCTTTGTAAGACTGGGCCTATGCGAGGACCGAGGGCGGTCGTATCGTCGAGCTTGGTCCATGGCCAGAGGCCGGGGCGGACATCCTCCTTAAAAGCTGTACTCGCATTGGCATCGTCGATCCGAGACTTGTTCCTCCCATTGTCCCGAGGCGGACTTGGCGTGCGGGCCGACATGGCATAAATGGAGGTATGTCCCAAGTGAACTTGTGAGATAGAAAGCCAATGTAATGTTGGGAGACGATGTAGATGTCTGTGGTGAACGAATACAGAATTGGATGCTGCGTGCGATGGAAACACGTTATATGACCAAGGATTCCAAGGAAGAGGCAGATGAAAGTTGAAAGTTGTAGGAAGCAGTTAAAGGATGTTGTGATATGGTTACATTTCGGCCGGAAACAATCTGAAGAGGACCCGATGGAGGGGATTGCGTGAAGATCCAAGTGGAAGGCAACGGGGATGCAGGGATTGGAGACGACATTCGCCGGAACATCTTGCCTTTTGTTGCACCCGCCGTTCTTTTCATACATATTTGGGGGTTTCTCGTTTTTTTTCCTGCTCGCTGTCCAATGCACGTCAGGTTAATCATGGTGCATCGAGCACGCCATTCTTCTCGCCCGTTTCGTATATGGAAAGTGTCTGTTCGAATGTTGTTGCCCTATCGTTCTCGTGCCTGCCTTCTTATCATAGGAGCACGACAGCTCCCGGCTCAGGCCATGGGCAGCTTCAAGAAGCGACAAGTGCCGTCAACGTCGACGCCTTTTTGCTCCGGGCCGATCCATCTCTTCGGATACAAAAGCCGAGAAAGGGTTCTTTTGTCCGAAAACATCAATGTTCACATGCACGCGTTCCCGTGGCTGAATGACGCAATCATGCCCAGGCCGGCATGACATCACAAATTCGCAGCATCACAGTTTTCCATTGACAAATGCTGAAGGTAAACTCCCACGCCCACCCGCGTTGGGAGATGAACAAATGCGGTAGCGGTGAAGCTGTGTACCCTTTCGGTTTGTGTCATTTGGGCGCGCTTTTTGAGTGGCAGGTAAGTGAGTGTCACAACATGTGCTCATGTTTTGAGCTTCGTTGATCAAGCTTGGTTTCGGAAGTCCGACCGAGGAAGGGTCCCTTTGCCAAGACGAATCCAAGTGGGACGAACCCTCCGCAGACACAAGTGGGGTCGAGCATGGGGTGGCTGGAGCTGTGGCTGGGGTGTGGGGCAAGAGCAATGACGTGCATGCTTTATCTTATCAGAAGCCGGTGGTTTAGTGACTTGTACGTGCACGTGAAAGCGCGCTCTCGTCGCGCCGCCGCACCGTGCTTCTCAACTTTCCCTTGATGCAATCCCTCTCTAGTGAGCCGAACCAACAACCTTGACGGCGAGTCGGCAAACCAGCAAGCCACGATTCCGATTGAGCAAAGTCCATCTTGCAATGTTTGCGCGGCAAGAGTCGAAACTGTCCAGACCTCTCACGCAACTTTCGCCTGTCCGGACACAGTGTGCTCAGATCGGATAAGAGTGATAGGTAGCATCCGCGCAGCATCCGCGCATGCAGCCGTCGGCACCTACACACACTAGCGTCGAGCCTTGGGCCACTGAAACGTCACCATGTCCAACGCGCTCAAGGACAACCGCGACCACGACGCGACCGAATCACTCGACACCCAAGCTGTCCTCGATGATTACATGAAAACTTACGGCGCCGGCCACGTACGTTATCACCTACTTCTCACTTCCCAGTTACCGCAATTTCGACGACCTGCTAACCTTCTCAGACAAGCAACATCCGCCCGCCGTCAACAATCTCGAATCCGTCATCGTCCTCGAAAACAACCCCAGCGCATCTTCCGACCATGAGTAAACCGAGAAAACAAAGGGATGAGGATCTGTTCCCTCCCCTGACACAATCGGAGGAGGACAGGGTACGCAACTCTCCTCGAAATGCTAACACGATTGCGCCGTGGCCAAGGCTGCGCTAACATGAACAAACTCACAGATCCGCAACTCTCGCCCCGCCGACGACCTCACCGAAAACAAGCCGCCTGATATGGAGGCGTACCGCGCACGGAAGGCCCGACAGGCTGCAGAACGCAAACGAGAACGGGAAGAGGCAAAAAAGCCAAAGGTTTCATGGTTCAAGCCGTCCCAACTCTTGGTGATGGCCGCTCAGTGGGAGCAGGAGGAAAAGGAAAGGCAAAAGAAAAAGAACGAAGAGCAGGAGAAGCGAGAAGCCGAAGAAAAGGCGCGCCAAGAAGCTCAAGAGAAGCTGGAGAAGGAGGAACAGCTGCGAGCCGAAGAGGCTGAAAGGGCAGAGGAACAGAAGCAGGCCGAAACGCAGCCTTCCGCCCATTCCAACGAGACGACACAATCGAACGGCGGAAGGAGCTACGAGAGATATGTTGCTTCAGCGTCACAGGTGAAAACCCGAGATACTCTTCGAAGCTCGCCAAAACTGGGCGCAAGCAGCCCTTCTCTGGAGCCAGCCTCTGTTACGACAACAGTTCCCGAACCACGAGGATCACGACTTCTCGACACTCCCGCCACGAACAAAACCACCTCAATGACACAGGATGGGTCAGGCCGCGTTGACTTTGGCAGCATCGCGCGCCTGCGGAACATGCACTCGCAGAAACAACAGGCCTCGTCTGCCCAGCAGGTGCCCGAGACTCCCGTCTCAGAGAACAATCCGTTCCGCCAAAGCAAATCGCAACTACTTGGCCCTTCGCAGCTATTCGGAGCCACCCAATTTTCTTCTGCCGCAAAAGCCTTCGCCAGTCCGACCTCTTCGCGCCCTTCCCCCTCAGATTTCATGCATCACACAGTATCACCGAACTTGGCTGTGTCGTCGCCACTGCGAGCCCGGGGTCTGCGTTCATCGCCAGCGCATAATGTACCATCAAGCTCAGCTGCCTTACCCGATGCACCTCCACCCAGGGCAACGCAACGAAGGCTCGCAAGCCCTGGCCCTAGTGCCTTGGAAGACGACATGGTGATTCCGGAATCGCCGCAAACAAAGCCGCCCAAGAAGAAGAAGGCTGCACAACGTCCCTTTGCCCGCTATGAGCCGATGGATAAATCGCAGGAGCGGTGGTCAAGTTCGATAGCGGGATCAGATCCCCCAGGCCCTCCGAACGATGAAGATACAGAAACATCCATAGTCAGGCGCAGAAAGGCAAAGTTGAAGAAAAAGGCTGCCTTGGCACAGCTTACTGAGATCCGGTTTCCGCGGGTGGCCAAGTCAGATGATGTTGAGATCCCGTCATCCAACAAGAACAGGCGTGGCAAAGCGAAACTGGCGACGCAAGAGCCGGAGCATGGGGACGAGGAACCAGCAATACCAAATACGGTAGAAGATTCTCAGGGACAAGGGGCCAAGCCTGCTGCGGCGCATGCGGTCGATGACGAGTCTACGCAGTCTGGGCCAGATGAGGATCCGGCACCGAAGCCAGACGCCATCTTCAAGATCCCACGACCGAGCCAGCGTCCAGCACCCAGACCTCTTTCGCCAGTTCACGAGAAACCGGGAGCTGATACTTCCGGTGCGGGTGCGGACCCAAAAACGAGTCCAGCCGAGAATATGCTTGAGGAGGAATCCGCGCATGAACCTCCTTCGTCTTCTCAACTCCCGGCCTTACCAGCACCCTCCAATAACATTCCCTCTTCGTCGCCGCCGATGTTCGAAAGAAGAAGTAGAAAGAAGAGGGTCTCGGCCGCTGCAGATCAGGCAGCAAAAATACCGACATCGAGCACGGCCAGAACAGCCAAGGCCAGAGTGTCATCGTCTGCCGTCGATGCTGCTGTTCAGACAACCTCGGATCTATCGAATCTCTCTTCCACGCCTGTCATTTCGTCAAGTGCCGTGCCGGCAAGAGAACCTTCGACTAGTTTTACCAGGCCTAATCTTGGTAGCTCATCCCCGGCGCCTGTGAACAACCTGCGGCGTGACGCTGCTGGGCGGCTGCCCAAACTCCCGAAAACCAGTTCAACAGAGAGCCTGCGCCAGTCGGCACGGACCCAGAGGCGACCCTCCAGTTCTGCCGATGAGCTGTCCGTCTCTGGAGCCACAATACCCACGTTCGACCAGAGCGTTCGCATGTCTCGAAGTTCCCTGCTTAAACCCAGCAGAGCATCATCTATGACTGCTCCCGCTCAGCGTGGGTCGAAGATCTTTGAACGCATGGCGTTTGCAATATCGTTCCAGTCAAAGCGAACAGGCGAGAGCGCGGACCAGTACAACGCGCGCATGGAAACTGCGGCCAACATCGAAAGACGCATCAAGCAAGCAGGTGGCCGTATCCTCGACAACGGATTCGACGAGTTATTCGAGCCCATCTCCGTCCAACCTGCCGCCTCCGCCTCCAAAGACAAGAACCACACCTCATCGCCATCAGATGAGTCCCCCGACCTACTCCTCAACAACACTGGCCACGCCACCGGTTTCACAGCTCTCATCGCTGACGGCCACTCCCGCAAAGTCAAATACATGCAAGCCCTCGCTCTCGGTCTTCCGATTCTCGCTTCCCGCTGGGTTCTCACTTGCCTCTCTTCCAACTCGATAATCGACTGGTCGCCCTACCTTCTTGCCGCAGGCCAATCTGCCTTTTTAGGAGATGCCATCCTTTCACGGAACCTACAGCCCTATGATGCCAGGACGGCAAAGCTCGTGGAGACGGTAGCGAGAAGGGGACGGTGGCTGGGCGGGAGTAGGATACTCCTTGTCATGAGCACGGCCGGGGATAAGAAAGGAAGGAGGACCCAGAAGGAGAAGGATAAGGAGAAGCAAGAGGAGGGGAGGAAGATGGCCTATGTTTTTCTGGCGAGAGTGCTGGGGGCGGAGTTGAGGAGGGTAGGGGGTGTGGAGGAGGCGAAGAGGGAGTTGGAAAGGGCTGAGAAGGAGGCGGAAGGCGGTAAGGGGAAACCGTATGATTGGGTTTACGTGGATGGGAAGACGGATGGGGCCGAGTTGTTCACGAGTCCGAGTTTTCTGGGGGTGGGCGAGAGTGATGCCGGCAGTGCCAGTGCCGGTGCCAGTGCGAGTGGTGGCGGCGGGAAGAGCTCAAAGAGCAAGAAGAGGAAGAGGCAGAGCGTTGGGTACGTCTATGAGCCGACTGAGGCGGAAAAGCAGCCGCCGTCAAAGAGGATCAGGACACTGAGTGATGAGTTGGTTATTCAGAGTCTGATTCTGGGGAGGATCATTGATGAGGAGGAGTTTGGGAGTATCTAACGGGTGTCATGGAAACCTACTTGTTAGAGTGTAATGTGGATACATGGGTTGTTGTATGAGTCTGAGGAAAACATGATACATGATTTGGCGGCGTTGGAGGTTTGGTTTCTGGACAGTCACTCCATGCATGGAAACAAATGGGATACTAGTTTACTTGGGATGAAAAGTTTTGTTGTAATACTGTGCTTCTTGCTTGATGGTGGCTTTTCGACTCTTGCTTCTTATACATGGTTGACGTTGGGAACAGGCCGGTGGGCTGAGTCAGTTATGGCTCATATAATGATGCCCGGTTTTCATTAGATTGCTGTTGTGTAATCGGGATGTTTGCCCCTTGATAGACAAGTTACTACATTGGGAGTTGCTTGCCCAACTGGGAGGTGGCGGCATAGAGCTTGCTTGACGGGTGAAGACGTGTGTGGCTCCGGTGGAGAATGAGGGATAAAAGCCCAACTTCCAGGCCAGGGGAACTATTAAAGCCCGCATGGCTCAGTGGTAGAGAGCATCACTAGTAATTGACGGGGGGGGGGGCAAAACGGTCCACTACGCGTCCTAGGTCGTCAGTTCGATTCTGGCTGTGGGCATCAAAGTTTGATGAAGCATGTGATCTTTCTCTTTTTGGTGTGTTTTTGATGGTGTTTTGGAGTTGTGACTTTTTTACGTTTGGAGAAGGCTGGCAAAATTGCACGCTTGTCCCTGAAAACCTGGAAGTGTGTCATGGTGTTGTCTAGTCTCATGGCATTATAACATCGCGAAAGCTGCTTGACTTGATGAGGACCATCATAGGATTAACTTATTCGTTCCAAACTTTGTTACCTCGAACCGTGCTTGCTCTCTCGCTGCTGCCAGTATTCCTTACCATGGCCGTCACATCGTAGGGGTGTGTGGGTTTGCTCTGTATTCTGTCGTGATCTTGAAGATGACAGACAGATAACAACATGACTATTCCAGTGAGTATACCAACTTGTCCAAGATGGAAAGTCTATCAGATGACGGTTGGTGAGGCCTTATGACTCTTGCTTGCTCCTCCTAGGACCCAGTCATCTTTGTGAGATGAGGCTTGAACATCAACACAGGTTTGCATCATGCATGCGGGAAAGAGTTGCTGCAGGAGAGGAGCATGCGTGTCCAGGTGCTCGTTAACAACTTGACAAAGTGTGAAATTGGTGATACCGGACATGATTATGGTTTCTTGCTACTTAGATGTGGCTTGCTAGTACTATCTTGCTGGGCGTGGAGATACAATTTGGGTGGTAGACGTGATGACGGTCGGCTTGTTTGATGAAGATGTCACTATCACGGCGAGGACATTGGAGACTCAATAGGTAGTCACCCCAAACAAAAATCTCGGAACGTGCGAATTTCGCTGGTCGGATTTATCACAGTAAGTCGGCAGCTGCTCGGCAAGATGAATAAGGCCTTTCAAGTCACATGAAGGCTTTCCTGACATGGTCCTTTCCACTACCGGTTGATGGCCACACTTGTTGCAATCAGATTGTTGGTGCTTCCCCGATGCCATCCAGCCGTCGTTATCCGGAGTAGACGGATCAAAGTATGAAATAACTGTTCGATTGACTAGTCTATAGACAGCCGCCTCACAATGAGACAACTTGACAAGAACGAACTTGAACCTGTAAAAGAAAGAAGACATTTTCGGTCACCACCGGCGCCGCCGACTTTTCTCTGTCCGCCGACCTCTGCATTGCCCGTTACCTCCCTAAAAGTTACTTCACATGCCAACGTTGATGCTCACTAGCAAGACTGATCACACCTCCCAATATGATCCGACACCGGATTCAAACAATTTCCTCCACACGCACAAAGCAACTCAATCCTATTCCCCGCCGTAGCCAACGTATTACAACTACCACCATCATTCCCCGCATTCGTCGTGTTTGACGACGCCGGCGCCTGTCTGGCATGCATCATCCCCATGCCATTCCCATCCATGTTCTCATGAACGGCATGGTTCATATGCGTGCGCGAAGACAAGATGCTGAAGAACCTGGAGAGACCGGAGATGGATTTGCCGGATGACATGGGAGTGGAAGATGAGGAGTCGTAGTGTGGGTTCGGGGATTGGGATTGGGACATAGCGGAGTCTTCCTTGGGATTGGCGTTGGCGGGGAGGCAGACGTAGAGGCCTTGGATTGGGTCGGTTTTGGTTTTGCCGTTGGCGCAGTTACCCTTGGAGGCGGCGCAGTAGGCTTTGACTACGTCTTCTTCTTTGAAGTCTGGGGAGGAGGGAGATGTTAGCTGGGATTTGAGTTCGGGTATTGGAAGGAATATCTCCGGTTATTAAAAGGGGAACAAGAAGGGGAAAAAGGGCAGCCGGGAACCAGGAAAGGAAAAATCAAGGAAGGTAAACTCAAGGTAAATTCAAGGTCAACTTGGGGTAATTTTAAAGTAAATCCAAAGTAAAGAAAAAGTAAGAAAAAAGTAAGGAAAAGGTTAAGAGAGGGTGAAGAGAGGGTGAAGAGAGGGTGAAGAGAGAGTGAAGAGAGAGTGAAGAGAGAGTGAAGAAAGGGTAAGAAGAAGGTAAGAATAACGTAAAAAGAAGGTGAAAAGAAGGTGAAAAAGAAGAAGGTAAGAAGAAGATAAGAAGAAGGTAAGAAGAAGGTGGGAAGAAGGTAGGAAGAAGGTAAAGAGATGGCGAGAAGAAGGTAGAAAAGAAGGTGAAGAGTGGGCGAAAGAGGGTAAAAAGGGGGTAATTATAAAGTAAAGAGAGAGATGTGAAAAGGGTGAAGATACCGTAGGCTAAAAGAATAGTAGGGAAAACCGGATGGAAGGAGGTCAAAAGAGGCCGAACGGGACGTAGATAGAACGCGAGGTTGCTTCGCGGTCGAAAACGTACTCTGATGATCTCTCAAGATATACCCGCAATAAGTGAACCCTTGCCCGCACAGCGCTTGACCAGGAGGAGCCGGCGTACTCGGAGTCCAAGTGCTCGGAGCGGTGCTCGACGGCGCCGCGGCTTGCCAAAACGTCGTGCCCGATCCTGCGGTGCTCTGGCCAATTGCCAGGCGGAAGAGGGCTGCGGAG
Organism: Neurospora terricola FGSC 1889; assembly: GCA_009805285.1. Classification (NCBI taxonomy): domain Eukaryota; kingdom Fungi; phylum Ascomycota; class Sordariomycetes; order Sordariales; family Sordariaceae; genus Neurospora; species Neurospora terricola. The sequence goes on along the minus strand of RANZ01000280.1, from coordinate 30,336 downwards.
CAGAACGCGATAGAGGACTTCATAGTCTCGGTTGGTGTGGTAAGCTAGCTGAGGCCTTGCGTCTTCCTTTGTTGGTCGATATGGCCGTGGTTTGGGAAGGGGGGATGTCTCAGATGATGCGATGATGTGATCGTGGGTTCTTTTAACCTCCTCTATCCTTTTTTCTGGCTCTGGCTGCAGATTGGGATTCGTCAGGCCGGAAGGAAAGACCGTTTGGAGAGCTTCGTTTGCCAGGAGATGTCAAAGTCCCTCTAGTTGTCCGACGCCTTCGAGTTGCGGTGCCTCCCCAACCACAGACGCCGAGACCCTCGGTCACGTCGTAGTCCCACGCCTTGGGCGGCCAAAGATACTGTTTCCAAAGCGCCCAATTTCCGGACGTAATCCACAGTGTCGGAAACCCATTGGACGAGCTCGATGAGCCGGCAGAGTTGAAGTTCTCGGTGATGAAATGGGGCATGGTTGTTGGCTGCCGGGCGTTGGTTGATGGAGGGATGGGTGGATCGTGATTACTTGACACATAAAGCACCATGCTTGTGATGTGGGACGCGTACGAGGAGCCAGAGTCCCAAGGGACGATTGAGAGTTTGACGTGAGCAACTATTCTCGGTCAGCGATTGCGCGGCTTCTGAGTTGGCGAGGCACGAGGTAACGGATCACAAGCAGGGCAGAGAGGGACGAACTTCTGACAACCTTACATTGTCCTCGCGTGTGATGTGTCAGCCGCAAGGGGAAGGATGGAAATATCTGGCTGGCTTCTGGCATCCGGGATGAGGTTCGAGTACGGTTCTCGAGATACGCGTATGCCTGCCTGTTCCGATGTCTACTGCGACATCCGCAAGAGCGGGAAACACATTGGGAAGAACATTAACTTTTGGGAAAACCGACCATATCAGGGCACAAAGCTGCAATGTACGTCATTTTGGGCTCTGGCCTTCGCGTTCTTTCCTGAGCGTGGAAGATGAAGCTCACCATGACGATTTCGTGTCCCAATTCCGGTCACATTTCAATCAGCGATTGGTTCTGGGGACGGGGGCGAGAGAGTTGGATATATAGCTGCCACTGCCGTTTGCTTCTGCCAAGTTGTTAATTGCGTGGTCGTCCGGCTGAGTAGTAAAATGCCGGAAAATACATGCTGTCCGTTTCGAGGCGAGGCCCAGGGATGGCTGATGTCTCCGGATTTCTGCTGGAAAAGGCGGATATTGTTCGTTCCATGCCATCGGTCTTGGACGCCGATATGCCAGCAGTCCTATATGGGTCATGTCCGACTCTGTCTGTGCATTTGAACGCATGCAAGTTACAGTCATATCTGCGCGCACCCAAGAAGGGAATTATTGGAGGCCCTCATGTCCGGATTTCCCGAATTTCTACGGTACAACCGGAGAGGCCACCTCAACAAGTAGAAATTCCCGTCCCTTTCTCTTTTTCTTTTCCCCATTCTATTTCAATCAATACCAACATCAACTTCTTACATCCCAACTATCAACACTACTATAAAGGCCATCGACAACCACCAACAGAAACAAACAAAACAAACATCACCGTAATTATACCGTGTCGCCTACATTCATCAAAATGGTCCAACGACAGGTACCCTTCGCTATAAAGATGCTTTTCTTCGTCATCGCCCTACCGATTATCAACATCGTGAGCCTGTTCCTGTGGCCTGCATTCATACACGCAGTGGCCTTAATCTCCCTTTGGCAATTCTTGGACTGGCTATTGCCCCCGCCCTCTGGTTATAAGCGATGTTGGATTTGGTTGATTCCTCTTGCCGAGAACGGGGAGAATGGTGACGAAAAACAAGAGGCATAGATGATGCATGGATGAGTGAGTAGTAGTCTTTTTGGTCGTCGTCGTCGCTTTGATACGTTTTTAGGCATGAGCTTTACTGACTGTTGTTGTAGGCAGACAAAGCGGCGGACATCTCCTGGGTTTCTCATATTGTTCTTCTGCCGTTGGTATTACACTTAAGGATGGATAGATGGATACGAAGGATGAATAGATGGATACGTGCAGAGGAAAAGGAGAATGTCAAGAAGATATAGGGAAATACCGATATGTTGACTGCCAACAGGGAATTAAAACACATACAAGCAAAGAATAAACATCCAGTCCCTTTCTACCTGTATCGGGGACGGTTCCACGCCTGAACGACCTAGGGGACACCCCACGTATTCCTTGTGCTCCGTGTGCCTGGTATAGAATGCCCTTCCCCATCTTATATCGGATCGAGATGCCCATTTCGTATCATTTGTCCCGAACCAGCCATTTCTTACAACAGACTCCAAAGACTATAAATGTCTTATTTTTAGCGCCACACACGCCCACTCTCCTTCATTGTGCTTGATTTGCTCAATAACAAACCGAAAGGTCACAAAATGCTACTGCCCCGTTGTGTGGAGTTGCCTTGAGGAAGTGTGGGCATGGGGGTTATGAAGCGAATATGTGCATCGAGGACGGCGCTTCGGTAGTCCGTTGCTCTGGTGTCCTCTGTCGTGGTCGAGTGGCCCTTACAAGTACTCGACGTGTGCCATCGCTCCGTCGCCAGCCAGGGGTATTAATGCAAATTGCAGATCGTCGGAGGAGGCCGCTCGCACGGTTGTCGCAAAGGCGGTTGACAAGGTCAAGCTTACTCGTCGACCTATACAGACTGATACAGGAGAAGTGGTTCGCCAACGTTGCTAATTTCGGGAATTGTGCATTTTAGATCGAAGGCTTTGGATAGTACGATCTTGAAGATCTGCGAAACAGTCAGATTCTGCACCAATTACGGCAAACGAAGTGCGAACCTACCTTTTGGACATTGATGCTATGACTCGTGCTGCTAAAGATCAGTGCCGCACGCATCGCCTTGGCGAATCGCCGGGCCTGGAAACAGAATGTCAGCAATCAAAGAACTTTGCCGTATACGGGCACCTGATCCTACCTGGTTGGAAATTTCCTCCTGCTCCTCCCGCGACAGGTTCACAAAGTGATCGTACTTTGTGCCTACCAGGACGGGAATGGCCGTCTTGTTGAATCCTCGCCCCTGGCGATACCACTCCTTGATGCTGTTCAACGTGCTCTTGCGGGTCAGGTCGAACATAAACAGGATGGCCACAGCATCGTTGCACACGAGCGGCAACATATTGACGAACTCGCGTTGGCCGCCAAGATCCCAGATGCTGAAGGTAATCTCGGTGTTGCGGATGCTAATGGTCTTTTCCATGAAGTTGACGCCCAGAGTCTGGATGTAGTCCTCGTCCCAGCTGCCTTCGACGTATTTGACCATCAAACTTGTCTTGCCAATCTGTGCATCACCGACCATGCCGACCTTGATCACGACATGATTGCGCCCGTTGGCCTGCTCGCTGGAACTCCCGCCGGCGGTTGTCCTAGAGCCGTGTTCTGCGGACTGGGATGGGTTCTGGCCTCCGAGACCCGAGGGCGGTCGTGATATCGAAGCCTGGGGTGCTGGTGGTGTGGCATATCGGTCTGTGTCGAAGTTGTCGTGTTGCGAGTATGACCGTGGTGAGCTGTTGAGGTTCTGGTCGAAGTTTTGTTGATAATGGCGATCTGGGAAGCCGTTTTGGTCGGGTGTTATCTGGGGTGAATCCTCTAGGCCACCCATGTTGTCATCTGGAATGTTGTTGTGAGGAAGCTGAGCCTCGTTTGGGCTAATGGTTTGATCGTGATCCATCACCACGGTGTCCATATTGCTGTTGTTGTTATCGAGGAACTGGCCCGGGGACCCCGCGGAGAAGGGCGAGAAGTCCAGCCTGACAGTGGATGAGAGGGAGGGGTGGGCAGGGAGGCTCGGCCGTCGATGATGGGTTGTCTGTGCGGACGAGAGAGTAAGACAGGCCGAAAGGGGTCGGACGGGAGGGATTAAGCGATCGGTTTGTCGTCGTCCGTTTGTGGTGTTTGGTGAAACCCCGTATGACGCTTTCCTCGTGGGTTCGGGCGGCAAGCGGGGGGCGGCTAGACGAGATGGGAGGAGAGGGAGGAAAAGGTGGTCTTGCTGATTGAGACGGCGCGGTCGGATATGTTGGCCGTGGTTAAAGGATGGGTATATGCTGCGTGATATTGGTTGGTGTTCGGCTTAATTGCTTGCTTGTATGCTGCTCGTTTCTTGCTTGCTACCTGGAGGCAGACAGGTATGGTTCGCCGGGTCGGTCGTGGAAGATGCAACGCAATCGGGGATGGTGCGATAGTCGACAACTGCCTGGGCACCTTGTATGTTTCACGAGGCTCTGGAGACTGCGGACTGCGGACGGCGACGAATGGATGGCAGCTGAAGTGCGGGCGGAGTAGTGATGCTGCAGCAACAGTGGGAAGATGGAAGTGGAAGTGGGAATGGAGATGGAGATGCTGTGGAATGAATCGATAGAATGAATGGAAGTGGATTCAAATGCTGCGAGATGCCATGCAAGGAGTTGGACCGGCGCGATTGATGTTGGCTTCGTTTGGCTAGAAGCTAGACACTCCCTCCCGCAAGGACGGGACCTGGTCGTGGTGCTTGAAGGCTGCTTGGTACTGCCGCTGTGCAGGGCTGGCGGCGCTGACGGGCAGCAGAGTGACGGACAGGACGATGACGGGAAACGGAGTTGCAACTTGCTAGGTACGCACGAACCAAGGGGGAGCTCCAATCCGCTTCGGGTGAATCTCGTCGAATCGATCAGACGAAGACTCCACTTTGGAATCGCAGAACGTGGATCCTCTGGCTGGCTTGGCTTGGCTGGGCGCCTGTTCTTCTCTCGCGCTGGGGTCTCGTTGGCGTCAAAGATCTCAATCCTCATGTGCGCGCTTGCGGCTGCTCCGTTCTCCGTTTGCATGGGTGGCTCCTTTTTAATCAAACTGTGAAAATATTCAGCTGCGTTGGCGACAAGCCCGAACGAATATGTGGCGATAGGCAGTTAGTATGTCGAATGTTTTGGGTCTCCAATTTGGGCCAGGACACGAGATATTGCCATGACAATCACGATAAGACGAACCCCGCGCCGAAACAACAAGTCTTTGACAGCTGAAAGGGGATTTGGCACCCGGCAATATCAAGGCAACCCTCCTCGTCTAATTCTCTCGTCTCACATTGACATGACACGGCAGTCAGATATGCAGTGAGAGGGGCAGAAGGGCATGGTGACACCGACCGAGGGGCTTATTCCGTTGTGTTGCACATCAACCGTTGAAGAGCAGAGATAGCGATAACTCCAACACCCACATGTCGAACATCAACAAAACAATGTCAACAAAAGAGCTCCAATGTAAACAAGACATATCCACACTCGGGCCCTTGCAGCGTCTGAACCTCATCGGATGAATCAACCTGTGGCAGGCTGCATGTCAGAGCAAGCCATAGCATCGTGCATCGCTCACTTGCGACTTTCCACCGTCTTTCCCGTTGCCAATTGCCCATTGCCCATTGAGCCACCCACACGCGCCGAGTGCCATGCCGCCTCCTTGCCATTGTCCAATGTCGCCGGGGGGTGGACAGTCAGCAGTGGACACTCCATTTGCAAGTCTGCCATGTGTTGACCGGTGACGTGCTTTTGTTTTCTTGATCTTCCCCAGATCCGGCCCGTTCCACCTTGATGGCCCGGCCAGCCATGCTTTCCTGGTGCCCGGCTTACATAATCTGGGTTGCATTCGACTGCCGAAGTACCTGAGAATTGAACTGGAGAAAGTGCTTGCAGAAACAGTCACTCCCACTTGCCTGAATTCGTGACTGTGACTCCCGCTGCTCGGTTCCGTGGTCTTGGCAAGCCGGGCTTGGCAGCTGCTGGCCCCGAGTCTAGCCGTTTGTCGGGTGGCCGGCAGCCCGTTTTTGTCGTCATTCGACCTCTGGCACGGATGTGCATCCCGGGTCCCGTCTGTGCCTTTTTCTGAACTTCTGGCCGGCGCATTGATTGAACACTAACAACTACACCACCAAGTCAAGCCGATTATACACGCGCTCCGTCCACCCTCCTCCCCAACCACCAACCGTCACAATGGCCTCAATTACTCGCTGCCTCCGGATCGCTCGTCCTTCCGTCGTCTCTGCTTTCGCCCAGAGCTCCGTCCGCATTGCGCGCCCCTTCTCCGTTACTGCCAACAGTGAGCTACCCGTTCCCGTCTCCATTAGCCGATGCGCTTCCCGATAGCGGAGTCTCCCTCTGCGCCATGATTCACACAACAACAACACGATGCGCGCACGATCACAACAGCATTTGCTAACCACCACCACCACAATAACAGATGAGCTAAGGAAGTACACCCGCGAGCACGAGTGGATCGAGCTCTCCGACGACAAGAAGACCGGTTACGTCGGCATCAGCTCCTACGCCGCCAAGGCCCTCGGCGACGTCGTCTTCGTCGAGCTCCCCGAGGAGGGCAAGGAGGTCCAGGCCGGCGATGCCCTTGGCGCCGTCGAGTCCGTCAAGTCTGCTGCCGATATCAATGCCCCCGTCAGCTGCAAGGTCATCGCTAGCAACTTGACCCTCGAGGAGAGCCCTTCCACGATCAACAAGGTTCCCGAGGACCACTCGGCCAGCGGTGGTTGGGTCGCCAAGGTTCAGGTTAGCGAGAAGGGCATCGCGGATCTCGAGAAGCTCATGGACGAGGAGGCCTACAAGGAGTTCACTGCCGCCGAGGACCACTAAACGATTCTTTACTACGCAAGAGATAAAATCATGGGGCGCTTGACGGAACAAAAGATTTAATGATGCTTGGTGTATATTGGCTATTTATGACGGAACCCGGGGAAATGGTTACGGGGATCAACTCAATTTCGGACAGTTCAACCTGCTTTTAGACAACATGGGGGGGCCGAAGAAGTACGCCCAAAGAAGTACTTGTATCATCAGACGGCGAAGGGCGGTGTTTGGTAGTTATGCATACATCGAATTGGAGTTCATCGGACAAGCATGCATGCAACGGAACGCATCGGAGTGTCATATCAGAACATGCACATGCATGGGAAAACATTGAGCAGATCGTAGACTCTCCCGGGTTTGCGCCTCGCATACCTCTAGCTTTTTGTTCGCCCGCAAGAAAACATCGCGCCAACTTTTCATCCTTCTCTATCGTACAAAAAACATCAGAGAACGCACTCAGAGATCACCAATCTTGAGCGCACCACCCGAGGCACGACCCTGGTTGACAAAGTCCAGAATCTTCTGCGCGCCCCTCTTCGCCAGATCCTCCGCCAACTTCTTACCCATCTCCTCAGCTTCCTCAATCGTCTTGATCACCTCCACGCTCAGCCCATCCACACTCTCCTTCCCATCCAAGCTCACCACCGTCGCCTTAAGCTGCAACTGATCCTCCTCACCCACCCACTTCGTCTCAACCCCAATCGGCACACTGCACCCGCCCTCCAAGCTCCTCATGACCGCGCGCTCCGCAAACGTCGCCAGCATCGTCTTCTCATGACACAACGGCTTAATAATCTCCAGCGTCTTCTCATCGCCCTCTCTAATCTCCATCGCCAACGCGCCCTGTCCAACCGCATGCAACATGCCTCCTCCTCCTCCTTCCGTCGTCGAATCCAACCACTGCGCAATCCGCTCGTCGTACCCCATCCTCAACAAACCCGCCGCGGCAAGGATGATGCAATCGTAATCCTCCTCGTCGCACTTCCGCATTCTTGTCTCGATGTTGCCTCGCACGTCCTTGAATACCAACCCGGGGTACCGTCTGCGCAGTTGCGCCGCGCGGCGCACGGAGCTGGTTCCCACGATCGCGCCCTCAGGCAGGTCAGATAGGGTCTTATACTTCCCTTCCTCAGCCCACTTCTTTTTCATGACCACCACATCCCTCGGATCCTCGCGCTCCGTCACAACGCCAATTTTACCCCCCTCGGGCAAAGTGGTGGGCATGTCCTTGAGACAGTGCACGATGAAATCGACTTCGTTGTTGAACAGCTTTGCTTCGAGCTCGTTGGTCCAGAGGCCCTTTCCCAAGGAGGGGAGGGAAGCCGTTTGGTTCTTGTCGCCGAGGGTGGCGAGGGCGTGCACTTGGAAGTGGACGTTGGGGTGGTGAGGCTGGAGGGCGGCGATGACGAGGTCGACTTGTCGGAGGGCGAGGGCGGAGCGGCGGGTGCCGATGTGGACTGTTTGTTTTTGTTCGGACATGGTGGTGGTGATTTTGGTGTGGTTGAATCGGGTGAGTTTGGAGTGATGATTTGGTAGTGAGAGTGAGGGGTGAGTGACTGATGCTGGTCGCAAATGGTCGCAAGACGGTTCTGCTGCGATTGCTTTCGTGAAAGTTGTTTGTTGCAAGAGAACGGATTCTGAGAAATCTTGCGGTTTCAATAACTCAACGTCCTTTTCTTGAATGAATCGAGTCAGCCAGGAAAGTCTGGGGAAGGAAGTCGTCTCAGGAAATGTGATAGAGGGGCAACTTCGCAATCTGGAGTCGGGGACGCGACAGCGGGAACCACCCCGCCGCCAAGACCTCGGACAGGGGAAAGTTCAGATGTCGCGGGAGGATCCACTTTGTGGGACGGAGCCGATGGGGTCCCCGCTGCTGCCACCGGCACGGGGAGAGAACCCTCCTCCGCCCTCGCTGCCGTCCCGGCATCGGTCGACACTGGGGCACGATCCGCTGGGCGCTGGGCCACAAGAGGAAAGTACCGGGTAGGTGAGTAAAAATCGCGATTCAAATCATTCCGCGCACAACGCCGGTCATTTCGTTGCCCGTGTTCACGACGCCGTGGGTCTCTTCCACCTGACCCAGCTCACAAACACCCAAGGAACTTCAACTGGAGAAAATGACGATTATTCGGTTTCTAGGTATCTGATGCTATCGATTAACACTAATGATTAAAGCTTCTGTTTGCAGTTATCCGTTTGCTTCCCAACCGACTCATCTCGGCCATCAATTCCGTCATTATCCTAGGTCTTTCTCCCGGGCAGTCCTCGTCCAAAGTGTATCATCCCGAATGTCTTCCCATTCTCTCGCTCCGTCAGAGAACCACCAACTCACGACTTATCCCCACTCCCCCGCTCCGCGCCCCTCCGATCCCTCTCCAAAAAGTGTTCCAGCAATTGATGCGCCCTGGTCCCAATGCTGATACTGGACGCGCTCAATGCCGGACTTGCGGCAGCCGGTCTCTTGGGCGGGGGACTCCTCGGCTCTGGACTCTTCGCCATCGGACTCACCGGCCCGGTCACGGTCGGCACCCTCACATCAGCCGCCGGCAGATCAGTTCGAGACGGCACTCGGGCATCCGCTGCCACATCATGTCCTGAATGCTTCGGCGTTCCAACGCGACTATCGTGGCGAAGCGAATGCGGTCTTCCGCCTGCTAGGGCTCCAAGCCTCGACCCAAGACCTGGACTCGCAATTCTTGCGTCAGCGGCGAGGTTGTGGTTCTCGCGGCCAGGGCTAGGACTGGGCGTGGCGATCTGTCGGTCTTCGAGATCATGCGGTCGCACCAAGGCTGGAGGCGTTGCCACTCGTTGGTCCAGGTCGATGCCGTGTCTAAACGGACTCCCAGTCCTGGGAACCGTAAGGCGCTTGTCCTCGGCAATTCTGTGATCGCGGATTGAGGTCGGCTTGGGCGAGTTGATGCGGGGATCCGCCTCGATGGGGTGATCTCTGATCCTGGCGGCGGCCAGGGCAACCTTGGGATCCATACGCAGACCGTGTGGCTCATCATGCTGCTGGTCAGGCAAGTCGATGACAGTATCCTTCCCAAGATCATGAGCTTCTGCCTGAGGAGGCACTCCGACGACTGTATCGGTGCCCACATCATGCGGTTGCGAACGAGCGACGTCCTACGCTAGTTGCTCGTCGATACTGAGGCGATGGCGGGTATCTCTGGGAGGAAGAGTCTCAAGCTGAGGGTCTTGGGAGATATCATGAGGACGATCGCCAACTCGCGCTTCGTCCACCTGGTCCTCGATCGTTTCCGAAATCGAAGCCTCCGCGTCCTCGACGGTGACCACCTTGGGTGACTGGTTCGCCACGTCACGAAGGGCGGCAAGCTGCTCAAGGGCGGATGGCTTCATATTTGGTGTCTCGGAGTGTGAAGAGGAAGGGAATGCGCCAGGGAGCTGGGGGAGTTGGGTAGGAACGTTAGATGAGCTTGCAGGGACGGGTGCGGGTGGCATAGCTGGAGTGTCGAATGCACCAGGCAAGTGCGGAAGCCGAGGAGGAGCATCGAGGGAGCTGCTTGGGGCTGCGTCTGGAATGTTGGAGAACATCACGTCGGCGGAAGGCTCGTCGAACTCCTCGGAGAAGCGGGACTTGCGGACTGGAGTACGGGGTTTTCCAATGTTGGGTGCTTTTCGAGAAAGCTCGGGGGATGGTATGCGCGCTTCTATCACCGGGAATTGTGCAAGTGCTTCATCGATTTTGTCCTCGGACAGTCGAATATCCAGGGATCTTTGTGACGTCGGGGGTGACTCCGAGACCCGGGCAACGTTGGACCTGGGTGCCTTTGGGGGTGAGTCCAGCGGCCGGCCCGGCGCTTCAAACCGATCGGGCTGGTACTCAGAACTCCGAGCGTTGGGAGATCCAGTGGGTGCCTTGGAAGGCGATTCTCGGGACCGGCTCGGACCTTCAAGGCGATCAGGCTGGTACTCGGAACTGCGAGCATCGGTAGATCCAGACACCTTCGGAGGCGATTCCCGGGGTTGGACGGGTGCTTCCAACCGATCGGTGTCCGGGCTTCGGCGTTTGCCAGATCTGTCGTGGTCGCGCGTGGGAATCGGCGCCTGGATGGGGGCATTGCTGGTGGTGACGTGCATCACAGGTGGGCTTGTCGTCCTCTGGAAGGTATTCATTGCTGGGCCCAAGATGGTGCTCTTCTTCCTTTCTTCAGCAGCTTGGCTGTCTACTTCATCGATAGGGGTCAGAGTTCCTTCTCTGCTGCGTCGTTGATTGGCATTCGAAGGGCCAGCCTCGGTCCTAGGGCCGATGGGAGACTGAGAGACATAGCCGACTTCAGTAGGGTACGAGGCAGCCACATTGGGTGCATTTCCCTGCCCTGGTTCGTGGAAGCGCACTTCTCGCAGAGCGGGTTGTCCGTCCGGCGGCGATGAGGTTTCCGCAGACGTGATTGGCTTCAATATGCCCCGGGGAGTAGTCATCCGCGGCTCCGACTTGTAGCCATCGGGTTTGATGGCGAAGATGGGTATGTAGTTCTCGCCAAGGGGCCTCGGAGGGGGGAGATCGGCCTCTTGTTTCATGCCCTCACGCTGGCGGATCTCGAGGTCATTTCGAATCAGGGAACATGGTTGGCAGAGAATCCCTGTGGTGATGTCGTCTCCTGCACTGCCTTTGATGCCGTACTTTTCACGGATCCTGGTGGTCTCTTTTCCGGTGTAGATGCCGCTGCCGATGTCTTGTTATTGTTAACCAACGGTCACAGGGCGAGAACGAGAGAAGAAGAGGGTAAGACATACATAAACCCCCAGTGCACAGCCCGAAAAACTTCCAACAAGTGGGATTAAATTCTTTGTAGTCGGTGAGATCGAGAGGATCGTGGCCCTGCTTGATCAAGTTCAATCGATAGCGGGTGCGGCCGAACATATCACAGGGGAGAAAACATGCCCGGGGACAGTCATCGTTGTCGCCGGGGTCATAGAGACTGATTTTCCAGTCATTTTCTGGGATTTCCGGCGGCCTGGACGATGTGCTTTCTGTTTTGGTCGACATCTCTCGGTCCTCCATTGTGAGTGTGAACGAGGATGGGGGAAACGACTGGATGTGCGGAAAATAATGATGCTGGTTTTGTGGAGGGATGATGCTTGGATGATGGCCGAGGGCAAATGAGTGGCTGGGATGAACTGGAGAAGTGTTCCGCGAAGGAAGATGGCGGGTTTACGGGGCGAGGTGAAAGTCTGGTAAGTTGCTATTTCAAGCACGCATGCTTTGTTTACTTGTCATGTGTTCTTTCCTCATGGTGTTTTGGTTCGTGAGAGGTAGGTGTCGGCGCCGAGTTGCGCTTGCGTCGAATCCCCGAACTCTCCTTCAAGTTCGAATCGCATTGCGTCATCGGAGGTTATGGGATATGCTCAGTAGGTAAGAACCGTGATGTGCTTTTGATTGATCGCGCTCGCCAGAATAAACAGATATCGCATTGACAGATATAATACACACACTCACTCATCCGTTCCTGTCCGAGGGTAAATCATGCCTCTCCTCAGCGCGTCTACGCCCAAATAAACATCGTCCACTTCATTCCCTGCCGATGGCCTTTTCGGTCGAGCTGGCACCGGGTAGTGAATCGGGTAGGCCGGACTTACTGCTTGTAGAGTCTTTCGGCTCCGGGGACGGCTCTGCCGAGGGTGCAGCGGGCTTAGGTCCTGCTTCAGATGAACCTTCCGAGACGGTTCCCATGTCCCCGGCCGACTGCAAGATGGGCCATACAAGTCAGCATGAGTTCTCATCATGTACACGCCATTGCCTTTGGGTTCACTCACCTTGTCATCCTTCAGCCTGTCCCTTTGGTTCGACTGCTTGGAACTGCTTTCATCATTCGTCTTGAAATCCATGTTCTTGTTGTCCGAGCTGGTTTCTTTCAGCTTCTCCTTGTCGTCTGTTTGGTTCCTGCTGGCCTGTTCCTCTTTGTGTTCGTCGTGGCTCTTGTATCCTTCGTATTCCTTTCCGTGACCGACGGGTTTCTTCTTTGCTGATCCGCTTGACACTAGGTAGAAGCCGATAGGGAGGGAAATTCCGAGGGAGGTGAGCAGCCTGGGGAATGATTAGCTGCGTTCGAACTACTCAGGTTGATACCCAAGAGACGGGGAAAGAAACATACCACGTCCGGTCGCTTGCCTTGTGAACATTGCCCAAAGTTGCGTATCCTCTTTGGCCAACGGAACGTGTCGAAGCCAGTTGATTAAGGATGGGCTGGCGAACTGCTGATCGCAGGATGGAAGCTCCGGTTCTTGAGGCTAGCATTGTGAAGGTTGGTATGGTAAAGGGTGTATATATGTTTGTATCTTGCACTTCAAGTGTAGAGGCAAATCGTGACACAGGAAAGGGTAGCTGGAGGGAATCAATCCATCATATATATGGTCTCGTGTTACCCAGTTCCCTTTTCACCTCCATTATGTCACACACGGAATATGTCCCTGAAGTCCTTTGCCGAACGGGATGGAAGTTCCCCTCCCAGATCTTTTCCAGCTCTTTTCCCGATCCTGACTTGTTGCCATTGGACGATACCATCAATGATGTCGACGACTTACACAAAAGTCTTGGCGCCAGCGATGTAACGGATAAACCCATAGATGAGCTCTGTTGTCCGTCGTCTTGAGATGCACTGCTGTGGATGTTTCTTTTCTTTCTCTCAAAATTCTCCAAATAACTCCATGCAAGACCATCTGATAGAGATCGTGAAGTTTTGCATCCGTGGTTGTAGTGTTGTTGATCGGGAGCTCTTGTCCTCCATGAACTGAGCATCAACACCAGATGGTCCGAGCTTGCCGAAGATGATACCAAAAGAAGTGACTCCACTTGCCTGCCGCGATCCGGCGCCTGCCTGGAGCCCGGCGGTACGTACCTTAGCAGGTCACCCCTGTCATTACCCCACCATTTGACAGCAGCGGCGGGCATGAGCTCCCACTTGGTCGTCCAGACTGCAGATGGCACGCACCTTTCGGTTGACTTTACAGTTCATGCCTGGTGCCTGCGCGTTGTTGACCTGACATTGAGAGAGGCAAACAAACATTCTCCTTTTCTCTCCCGCAACAACAAATTCCTGCAGCTTCCGTCCTTTCCTGCGCATTTCCATCCAGCTCCCCGACCAACGAAGCAACGACGACTCTTGGATCGCATCAGTCCAGTCCCATCCAGAAAGCAAAGCCTAGCTCCAGCTCTGAACCAAAGCAGGCATTGTACTGGTCTCTGTTTGTATGTAGGTGGTAGCTCTCAATGGCCCTCCGTCACCTTGCTGGCCCATCTCCACTTCACCTCGCGACATCAACACCAACACGTCGCCAGCATCAACAACTGTTTACTGCTAGCACCATACCACACGGCGCAACATTTTACGCGCAGAAGCTAACATCGCCATAGAAATCCCAGTCTTTGCCACATCTAGTACCATTATCGAATGTGCGGTTGATCCCACAATAATACATCCATCATGGCGACGACGGTCCCGGCCAACCCGACCTCCCACACGGTCGGCCTCCTCCTCACGAAGATCAGTGATGCCGACCCCGATTTCCGCTACATGGCCCTCAACGATCTGTTGGCCACCTTCAACATTGCCAAGTCAGACATCCTCCAACACGACTTCAACACATCAAATCGCACTCTCGACGAGGTCATCAAGGCTTTGAGTGACCAGAATGGCGAGGTCCAGAACCAGGCCATCAAGGTGCTGGGTCCCCTAGTCAAGAAGCTCCCGTCTCCGCTCTACACCACGGCCATGCAGAAGCTTATCGAGTTGCAAAGCCAAAACTCGGATGTCAACTCGGTTCCCGCCATGGCCCTCAAAGCTGTCGTCGAAGCCTTGCCGCGTCCTGTGCCTGGTGTTGCGCTGACTAAGGAAGCGCAAGAGGCTTATGACAGCATCAACAAGTTGCTTATTCCTCGCTTCCTCGGTCAGACTACCGGCAAGCAGGTGCCCGGTCTGCTTCAGGGAAGCCACGTCACTTCGGACTCTGTCGACGTTCTCATAGAAGTTGTCAGGTGCTTCGGCCCAGTGCTTACCCTTGTCGAGATCGAGGCTCTCCACGATGCCGTTGTCAACCTCTTGGCCCAGGAGAAGTGCACTTCGGTCGTCAAGAAGAGGGCCGTTGCCGCCGTGTCCATGCTGGCTCATTATTTGTCGGACGATCTCTTGGCTGCTTTCGTTAAGCGCACTGTCACTCTGTTGCGCAAGTCTAGCATGCCACCCGCCACCCGCCGTCTCTACATCACAATCCTGGGTTCCATGGCTCGCTCCATTCCTCACCGATTTGGTCGATATCTGCCAGAGGTGGTCAGTTTTGTTCTCGATGCCCTTAACGAGGAGGAGTTGCAGGCACAACTCGAAGCGATCCAAGAAGGCAGCGAGACTACTTCGGAATGGAGCGATGTTCGAGAAGCCGCTCTTGTTGCGCTGGACGCATTCCTCTCCTCCTGCCCCAACCAGATGCGTCCGTACACGAATGATGCCATCGAGGCGTGTCTGCGGTACCTCAAGTTCGACCCCAACTACGCCGCCGACGAGGACGAGGAAATGGAAGAGGAGGAGGAGGAGGATAACGATTTCGACGATGACGACGAGTTTGAGGCTGACGGCAACTTCGACGACGACGACGATGCCAGCTGGAAGGTCAGGCGGTGTGCTGCGAAGGCCCTTCACACTATTATTTCCACGAGAAGCAGCGGCGACCTCCTGGAGAGCGGTGTTCTCTACCAAAAGGTTGCTCCGGGATTGGTCAAGAGGTTCGACGAGCGCGAGGAGAATGTTCGTCTTGAGGTTCTCTCTGCCATCTCCCTGCTGATTCGCAAGACGGGAGAGGGTGTTATTCCTGACTTTACGATCGACAGCGCCACTGGCGATAGCCTTGGCCAAGCTCCTCAAAGCCGGAAGCGCAGACGCCAGAGTAGCGCAGCTGGTCAAGCTGGGATGCCGGTCAACCTCTCCGGCACCGGACTTACGTCGCCAAAGGCCGAAAAGATCCCAGCAACGGGGCCCCGTGCCGATCTTGCCGCCCTCACTCCTGCTATCGTCAAGTCAGCTACCAAGTTGCTCAAGGGCAAGCTCATTCCCACGAAGCAGGCCACAATCAATATTCTTGATGATCTGATTTCTGTTCAAAAGGGTGGCCTTGCACCATACCTCGACCAGATCACGGATCTTATCCTCGATGCCATCAAACTGACCGGTTTAAGCACTTCATCCGCGCAGATTTCATTTGCTGGTGGCAGCGCCTCTGCTACGACTAACACTCTTCGCATTGCGGCGCTTCGCCTGATTAGCAGCTTCGCCAGGAACCACTCCTCAAATGATCTGCAGCCTTACCTACCAAAGATCGTTGACGGCGTTGTTTCGGTTGTTCATGACCGTGTCTACAAGATCGCCGCTGAGGCTGTCCAAACTGCCGAGGAAGTCTCCAAGGCCATCACACCCCCGCGTGCTCGTATGACCGCGCAAAAGTACAAGGGAGAGCTGCAGAAGCTTTACAGTGTGATTGTTGACCGCACCACTGACAATGACGCTGACGCTGAAGTTCGCCAGAAGGCCATCCATGCTCTTGGGACCCTCCTCTCCCGAACATCGGGTACCGAGGGCGCTGCCTTGCTCTCGGACGAGGACCGGAAGACTGCTCTCGGTCACCTTAAGGAAAGGCTCTTCAACGAAACCACGCGTCTCGCCGCCGTTCGGGCAATTGACACCGTTGCCGCTCTCTCGTCGTCTGGTGCCTCTTTCGACGCGCCATGGACCCAAGAAGTTGTTGTTGAACTTGCCGCTCAGTTGCGCAAAGCCAACCGTTCCTTGAGGGGTTCCAGCGTCATGGCTCTCAAGCATTTGGTCCTCTCGCCGGCTACCAAGAACACTCTGGATGATGCGACTGTCCAGAAGGTGGTGACCGCGCTGGTCACAGTCATCACCCACTACGATGCCCAACTTCTTGGCCCCGGTCTTCTTGTGCTTGCACGCCTGGCCCAGGAGAAGCCGCAAATCGTCATCACTGAGGAGCTCATGACCGCGCTCTGTAAACTACTTATGGAGTCGACAGTTACAGGCACGGTCCTCGACTCTCTTCTAGTGCTTGTCCATAGCATCGGCCAGACTGGGAAGGGAGAGGTTCTTATGCAGCGCCTGCTCAACGAGGTTGCCCTGAGCGGTGACCCATCGGTGGTCGGCAAGGTTATCGGTACCCTTCTTGTGGCGAGTGGCAACAAGGGCACCTACACGGCCGATCTTTTCGTCCAGGAGATCCAGAAGCAGAAAGGTGAAAGGGCCAGTCTTGCGCTTACCATCCTGGGTGAGGCTGGACTTCGTCTTGGGGACAAGTTCCCGTACTCTCCCAGCCTGTTCCTTGAGCAGTTTCATAGCGAATACGACAAGACGTCGCTTTCTGCTGCCGTTGCTTTGGGTCGTGCTGGAGCGGGCAATGTAGCTGCTTATGTCCCCGTCATCCTCCAGTCAATGCATCAGGGGGGTAACACGCAGTACTTGCTCCTTCAGTCTATCAAGGAGGTTCTCCAGCAGGTTGCTATTTCTTCGACCGTCCTTGGTCAGTTATCGACGCCAATCTGGAACCAGATCCTTGCTGCGTCGGGGTCGGAAGACAACAAGGCGGTTTGTGCAGAGTGTATTGGTCGGTTGGTCATCATTGATCCCAAGACGTACATGTTGAAGCTTGTGGTAAGTTGGGTCCTACCCTGTCTGTAAGATTTTCCGGCGCTAACTTCCATAGTCCCTGCTCAACGACCAGTCGCCTTTGTTGAGGGCCATCGCCATTCAGGCCCTTCGCTACACTCTCCCCGATGAGAACGAGGTCTTTGACAGCATGCTCAAGAGCCACCTGGTTGACATGCTCAAGACGATGCTGGAAGATCCTGAGATGGAGAACCGTCGTCATGCTATGTCGACTCTCAATTCGGCGGCGCACAACAAGGCGGAGATCATCCTTGGTCATCTTAACAAGCTGATGCCTTATGTCATGAGGGAGACGGTGATCAAGCCGGAGCTCATCAGGGAGGTGCAGATGGGTCCGTTCAAGCATATCATTGATGATGGTTTGGAACTGCGCAAGGTGAGTACATCATTCTTGTGTACAAGGTTACCTGAGACTAACATTCCTAGGCCGCATACGAAACCCTCTACGCCCTTATGGAAACCGCCTTTTCCCGCATCAGCATCATCGATCTTTACGACCGCATTGTCGCCGGCCTGTCGGACGACAACGACATCAAAGCTCTCTGCAACCTCATGGTCTCCAAGCTCGCCTACATCGACCCCGACGAGACCATTCGCCGCCTCGACTCCATCGCAGAGGCCTTCCGTAAGACGCTGTCGACCAAGCTGAAGGACACGGCGGTCAAGCAGGAGCTCGAGAAGCAAGCCGAGGCCAACCGGGCAGCACTTAGGGTCACGCTCTTGCTCGGGGAGAAACTCAAGGCTTTTCTCAGCACGGGCGGCGCGGTCGGAGCGGCAGTTCCCGGGGGTTCGGCTGCGGTGGCGGGCACCAACCAGGTCTGGCACAGCTATTGGGAATGGGTATCGAAGGAGTTTAAGACACAACTTCAGATTCTCAGGGATGAGGATAGCAAAGGTGCCGGCGTGATTTAGTGTGACCGGCCGGATGGCAGTACATCCATAGCTAGGGAGAAAAGAACCAGGGAAAGCGACAGCGAGGATGAGATGGGAGGTTGTCGAAGGAAAAGGGTGGTGTTGATGAACCAGTTCCGACCTACCTTTAATGATGGGGTGGATGATATTGGAAGGAAAATGGGGACGTTGTGATGGTGGTAGACAGGGCGACGTTGAAAGCATCATCGGTTGCGGTTTTTTGGCGATGGAAGGACGATTAGGAATAGAGGGAGAGGGAATGTGTGATAGCTGGCAGTGCCTATAGTCTTATTCCAGGACGATAGAAAGAAGTGGTTGAGTTTCTAGCGGCAGGACAACAAAATACAATACATATGATACCTACCTAACTCGTTGCTAAGCTTGTTGAGGGTTGGCGAGTGGAATGGTGCGAAGTTGAAGCAATGAGTTATTGTGTTGGTTCGAGAACAACGAGCGATAACACTCATACAAGAGTACGCTTCCATTTCCATTAATTTGCATGTTGTTCGGTGATGTCTTGATCCGGAAAGTATGTAATGTAATCATTGAACTTGTCCTCAGTACGTTCATGATATTGTCGGTCACTTTGGACGCCATCAAGAGACTGGGCGAAAAGAGGGAAGTCGAAAACAAAACGATTGCATGGACCTTGCTTGAGTGTGTATCAATATGCAGGCAGTACAGGTACTTCCAAGGTACCTTCTGGTCGCCGGACCCACCTACTTACCCGTCAAGCCACAGTTCAATCGCGGCTACCGTAGCTTCGTTCACCACTGACACCTGAAGCTCCCGAGTCCTCTCAACTTGCGGCCGTTCCTTCGTGTCCACGATCCCATATCGAATCCGACCCGCGGCCATCCCACCAAGCAAAGCTGTTTACAAACATCGCAACACCGCCCGCCTACCGTCGGCGACACCATCTAATTCTACAACAAACCGGCGCACACATACTTACCGCCGATTATTCCCCACCACATCACCAACCACAACGGACAGACCACATCCTCAACACAAGCGCCACAGAAGCCATGTCCAACCACCTACCAGCCGGAGCAGGCAACGGCGGCGGCGGGCGCGCAGGCGATTCCGGGCTCCGATACCCGTCGAACGGCAAGACGATTTATCACCGGCCGCTCAACCGCACTAAGACGGCGGAGCTGAGCAAGGCGGCTTTTGCGTATTTGTTTGCGGAGATGGTGTCGTATGCGCAGAGGAGGGTGACGGGGATTCAGGAGTTGGAGAAACGGTATGTCCCCTGGTCATTATTCTCTGCTATTGCTGGTTGCTGGTTGCTAGGTTCTGCCTGGGCTTGCCCCGGCCATGTCCCGCTGGTCCTTGATCTCAGAGCTGTCTGCGCGGCGTTCCTCCCGTTGTCCATACCCTTCTACCCTGTTTAAGTCGGAGCCCATCCAGTCTCTCGAGTCCAGCCGCTAACCCCAAGACTTGCGGCACAGACTCAACCTCCAAGGCCACCCCATCGGCCTCAAACTCCTCGACCTCCTCCTCTTCCGCGAACCTCCCCGCTCCCAAACCCGACCCTTGAACATCATCGCCCTCCTACACTTCATCAAAATCAACGTCTGGACGCACCTCTTCGGGCGCCAAGCCGACCGCCTCGAGAAATCCTCCAACCCCGACACGCCGGACGAGTTCATGATCATCGACAACGAGCCGCTGGTTAATGCGTATATCAGTGTGCCGAAGGAGATGAGCCAGTTGAACTGCGCGGCGTTTGCTGCGGGGATAATAGAGGGGGTTTGTGATGGTGCTGGGTTTCCGGCGAGGGTGACGGCGCATACGGTTGGGGATACTAGTGGGAGTGGGAGTAATGGGAGTGGGGGGACGGGTGCGGCGGATGGTGGGAGGGGGGAGGGTGGGGAGATGTGGCCTGGGAGAACGGTTTTCTTGGTCAAGTTCCAGCCGGAGGTGTTGGA
Source organism: Neurospora terricola FGSC 1889 (assembly GCA_009805285.1). Classification (NCBI taxonomy): domain Eukaryota; kingdom Fungi; phylum Ascomycota; class Sordariomycetes; order Sordariales; family Sordariaceae; genus Neurospora; species Neurospora terricola. The sequence continues at coordinate 10,194 of RANZ01000280.1, read as the reverse complement.
GAGGGAGGCGTTGATTGGGGCTAAGAGTTGATAATGCGGAATGGAGGTGGAAAAGGAGATATGAAATGAGGAATGGGATGGGTGAGGGATGGTGGAGGGAGGCATATCTTGTTTGCGTTTTTGGGATTTGGAACTGGGCATTTAGCATGGCGTTTAAGCAGTTATGATGGCATTGTTTGTGAATATTATCACAGGTCCAACGAAGGCCAGTTAATAAGAGAGGCGCATTGCCCAAGTGAGCAGCATGGTTATCTATCACGGGTTGAAGAAACCACACTGGCTTTGCGAAAAAGTAAGATCTTGTTTCGAGTACACTACTCTAGCAGCAAAAGCCCATGGGATATCTTTGATAAGCAATCTTGCGCCGTCTTAGCCATGCCACTATGCCACCATACGCCGCTCTCGACATGCCATTGTGAGGTTGAAGGCGCTGCCCGTTGTTTCTTGTGCTGTATACCAGGGCCCCACAAGTTAACCTATATCATCTTCAAAAACCTCCCAACTCCATGCATGCGCTCCGTCGCAGAGTCGCAAAAAGAGAAACCCGAACTCCTGCCCATGCTATAACCGCAAATATTCCGTAGCTGTCCACCCGCCAGCGCCGTGTCGCGTAGCTCATGCGTTGCCGTCGCTATGTCTCCTCGCCCATCTCCTCCTGTCCGTTCTTCTGCGCATCCCATGACGATGCTCCTTCAGCTGCCTTGTCCTGACGCTCTCTTTCGGTATCATCACCACCATCCCGCCCCTCTCCCTTCGCTCATCCATTACCTCGGCAACCCCCCATACCCGCCAGCCCTCATCTTCTTCCTAGCCACCCTGCTCCTCCCTCCATTCCCCGCCCCCGGTCCACCCCCCGCCACACCCGCCGTGCTCCCACCACCCACCCCTCCATTTCCCAGTCCCAATCCCGCGCCCGGCGCCCCGGGACCCTGCTGCATCAGCTCATCCAGTCCTAGATCCCTCCAAGCCGGCTCGCGTGTCTTTTGCGTAGCCTTTTGGATGCCGAAAGCAGCGTGCTGATCGGGCACAACGTCGTCTTCGTCTTCGGGGTTGAGAGGTTGTAAATGGGGAGGCACGTAGATGTCTTCCGAGGCGGGCAGGCGGTCGCGCGTGAAGTCGTCGAAGAGATCGGCGTGGTGGGAGGCGTGGAGGTGGAGGGGGGTGAAGTGGGCGTCTTTGTTCTGTCACACCAATATCTATTAGATACACAAGGAAATAAAAACGAAGAAGGGAGCGAGGAAGGGCGGGGACGGGGAGGGAAGGAACAACAAACATACCATACTTCCACCCTCACTAACCGGACCAAAAAAGGTATCAACGTTATCCTTCAGCCTTGGCGCGGGCAGAATATCGCCGTGGTAATCGAGCTGGATGTTGGAACGAGGACGCGGGTAGATGGGGTGAAGAGAATCTTGGATGGCGTTCCAGTGATGGCGGCGCGGATCGGTAGGGTGGCCTGGACGAGATCCGAACCGGTTCGCGGTCCAGGCTGAGTGCTGGTGAGACATCCTTGTGATGGTGACGCTGCGGGTGCTGCAGGGCTTATCGCGGGGCTTGGCAAGAACGATAAGGAGGTGTGGCTGGTGCAAGTAGGTTTGGATGTAGGTAGAGGTACTTTCGTTAGCGTGGCTAGGTACTGTAGCGCTGCCCTGGGCGTCATGATAGAAGTTGCCAAAACCAAAACACCAAAAAGTTGTTGGCGATAAAAGTTGGTGTTGAGGAGAATTTGAGGAGAGGAGGGGGAACGGGAGAAGTCTGTTGTTTTCTCGTCCATCTACTTGGAACCCGATTTCGCTGGCGCCGAACTGAAAGGTTCAGATGGAAGAAGTCCCATTCACGCGTGCCTTCCGTTTTCGTTTCGCGTAAACAATGAACGAAACTGAGGACCAAGTGAAAGAACCAAACCACTGGTGCCGGCTCGCAAAACTGGGCTGGCAGGCATTCTTCCTTCCCTGTGAGATGATTCCGTCGCGGGTTTCAAACGTCAAGCAACAGACTTGCCGATATTCCACGATGAGGTTATCGCAAGCATACGGCGGTCCTCACTGTCCTAACCCTGGCTTCTATTGGAAGCGAACCATACACGAGCATTCAAAACAAGAGCTCAAGTGTTGGCAAGACATATTCTCGCGACATCTCCCTCACTTCCTCAGCTTTCGAAGTTGCCTTCGCCGATCAGTTCACTGGGATCTTGGAGGGGAACGAAGAGTTTCTGGCAACTTGATCATTGTCAAGTCGAACTCTGATAAGGCCATTTTTGCGAAAGACAACGAGCGAACTACCTATGTGAGCTATCTCGTTCACGTCAGTGAACATCGGCATTTTGATCAGATCCTCCGAGCTAAAACCAAGACGAACCCTCCTACATCCGTTTCCCTTTGCCCTAGCTTCAGTCGTGGATGGTTGAGATTCTCAAGGAACCTCTCAGCATTGCAAGCGGATTCCCAGTCCGATCCTTTCTCACCTGCCCTTGCAATACCAGAAAAAGCTTTCCACCACACTGCAATCCTCGTCCGGATTATCGGGGCCTCCATTGTTGGCACCCTTCTTCTCATCCTACTCGGTGGCCGTCAGCATCCCATCCACCTTCCGCTCAAACGGCGTCCTTTCCATTATTTTCCATTACAACCCCCAAAGAAACCTTGCGGCTGGTTACAACCCTGGCCAGGGTCATAATTCTCATCCGGGCCTCCATCGCCGACATCCTTCTTGTCATTCTCCTCGGCCACCTTTTCACTCACCTCTACAACCTCCTCCTCCCGCTTTGCGGTATCCTTTCCATTACAACCGCCAAAGAAGCCCTGGGGTTGGTTGCAACCCTGACCAGGATCATAATGTCCAGCATTCGAGCCTCCAACGCTGACATCCTTCTTCTCATCATCGGCCAACTTCTTAACCACCTTCACAAACATCTCCTCCCGCTTGGTGGCATGCTTACCATTGCAACCTCCAAAAAAGCCTTGCGGCTGGTTACAACCTTGACCAGGGTCATAATGTCCAGCCTCCGGGCCTTCGACGTTGACAGACTTCTCCTTCTCCTCCTCCTCATGGGCAGCAGCCAACTTGGTGTTCTCATCAACCTCCCTCTTCTGCTCAGAGGCACGTTTACCATTGCAACCCCCGAAAAACCCCTGCGGCTGATTACATCCCTGACCAGGATCATATTTCTTCCCCTCCTCAGTAGTCACATCATCCCTCTTCTTCCCCCACGACTCCGTAGTATCCAGCGCCCCCAACACCAAAGTCGCGCCCGCGCCGGAGCCGGACGACTTAAGATACACATACCCGCCCACCACCTGCTGCTGCTGCCCCACGCACTTGTCCAGCACCACCATCATGTTCTCTCTGATCTCTGCCTTGGGGATCTTGACGGGTTGACCATCTACGCTATCGGTGCCGGCATAGTTGCAGATGGACAGGTGGCAGGTGTTGTAGGCCCCGTGCTTGCAGTCCTTGGAGCCGGTGGGCCAGGAGAGGACGAAGTCGTCCGGGTTGGTGGAGGCGGGGTGGACGTCGGGGTCGGGGATGAAGAGGGTGTTGTTGGGCGAGAGGAAGGCGGATTGCAGGGCGCGGCAGTCTTCGAAGCCGGAGGGGTAGGGGAGTTTGTTGTCGTCGGTTATCTGGGACAGTGTTAGTGGTGGTTGAGAGGTTCGAGAGGGTGACAGAGGTGGGAAAGGGGGGAAGGGGAAAGGGGAAAGACTTACATAATCGCAGGAGACGTCGTACCAACTGACGTTGGCTTTTCTAGTAGAAAGGAGGTTGGGAACCTCATCTACCTCGCGCTTGTCGTTAGAGGCACGCTTCCCATTGCAGCCACCGAAGAAGCCTTGAGGCTGATTACAACCCTGACCAGGGTCATAATGCTCATCATCCGAGACACGGGTGTCGAGACTCTTGCCCTTGCCATTAGGATTACCGGGACCAACACCGTTCGGACCACAAGACCAAGTCCAATCCGAGATCTGAGAGCAAGAGTAATTAGGGTTGGCGTCGAATGGGTCGCTGTCGTCCTCGGTGGTACCAGTTCTCGGCTTGGGTGCAGCAACCTTGGAAAGAACTCCCGCAAGACGCTCCTCATTGACCTTGAACTTGCTGGCATCGCCGTCAGAACCATCAGGGCCGTTGAAGGTGCAAGTAGCATCACCCTGCTTCCCAATGACGCAGCGGACATCAGGACCAGTGCAGACGTAAACTCCCCTCACGTCAGTGACGCAGGTGAAATCAGGATCACCGCCGTCTCTGCTGGTCTTGGTCTGGAGGGCAGCAGTCTTCTTCTGGCTGCTGGTGCAAGAAACCTCGCGACCGTCGTCGAACACGCAGGTCTCGTCGTCGGGGCCGCCGGTGCACTCGTACTGTCTGAGGGAGTTGTAGCTGCAGTTCCAGATGGCGTAGGGATCGGTGTCATCTCTGGCTTCGACTTTGGCAGCTGCCTCGACGACGGTGGCCTCGAGGTTGGCGGAGTCGTCAGGCTCAGAGCGCTTGGTGTTCTGGTTGTAGTTGGGATTGTCAGAGCCGACGCCGCCGGGGGTGCAGATCATGGTACCATGGGCGCTGATGCACAAGTCGCCGGGATCGACAGTTTTGGTCGGGGGGTCGGGGGTGTCTCGGTTGGCAAGGTCAAGGTTGGTGGTCTTGGTTAGGCAATGTTAGTGGGTTTGACAGGGTGAGGGAGGTTTGAGGGTGGGAAATTTACCTTGGAACCGGTGAGACCGTGGTGGTCACTGGTGATGATGCTGTCCTTGGGGATGGGCACAGGGCTGCCGATGATGGCAGTGGGCGCCAACGCCAGGAGGACGGTGGCGATGCGTGAGGTGCGCATCTTGAGGGTGGGTAGAAGCTGTTGACAGATGTGAAACTTGAAGTTGATGATGAACGAGAGGCAGCTTCGTGAGATGGATGTGGTTGAAGGAGGAAAGGATCTCGTTGTTGGTGGGAGGAACGGGGTTTTCTTATACTTGTCTGGAGGATGATCCTCGCGGTCTTCGTGAGAACCCTCCTGGCTGGAGGTTCGGATGAGGACGTTCTCATCGTTCGATTCTGCACCATGCGCAACATCCTGGAGGGAAACAACAGGATGTTGAGACGAAAACCCTCATCGTGTGAGGAAAGGCAGCCTGGAAGTAAACAAACAATTACCTTTACGGGTGACCAAATATCATGAGATGGAAGAAGCGTTCAGCATCTCCCACGACATACAAAACAACACTCACTTGCCCAGTCCATTTCATCCGGAAGCAACCCGGCGTACTGTCGATGTATCTGAACGCCAAAAAGAAATCTTTTCCACCAAGACGGGCTTCTCTCTGTTAATGGGATGCCCGACCACAACTGTTACTAGTTCCAAGCTTCGTATAGCAAGCAACAGCACTTTAAAACAATACCCACCACATCGCCATGACCTTGATGGGCTCCCGAAACGGAAAGATTCAGCGATTTGACGATCTCTTTCTCGGCTTGACTCCCACGAGGAAAACTTTCATCTCATGCCATCATTGTGTGTTCTCACGTAGCTCTCCTGGTCCGCGGCTCTCACTCGGACACTCGTCTGGTATCTCTAGCCTGCGTCTTCACGAGTATCCGGGTCTCTTGTGAAGAAAATAGTCCACACAAGGTGAGTATATTGAACTTCAGCGAGCAAGCAATTGCCCATTGTCGATGAAACATGCGCTCGATTACCATTTTCTTCGCGTGTTCTCCGGTTGAAGATAAGAGAGGCAAAAGGCACATTCAGAGCAATCATTCTCAGGGTTACCCTCTTTCATCTCACATACCGGACCCGGGAGGAGAAACTGAGAGAGAAACAGGAGGGGCAGTTTGCCGTCCTCGTCATTCTAAAGCTTGCTTTCATCAAACAGTTGCTGAGATTTGAGATGAGAACTTCATTGCTACAGATGACCACCAAGGTGCTTTGAGGATAGAACACACTTGCATCCCGAGACTTGCCTGGGCTTTCATCTCAATCCTCATACCGGCTCAGTGAGCCTTGAGTGAGGCGGGCATTGTTTTGCCATCCTCATGGGACCAAGAACTCATTGCGTGATCAGCATTTAGTGATACTGAATCTTCCTCGGCATTCTTCCTGTGTATCTACGGGCTCGCTCGCATGGGAGTGGAAGTGGAAGATCTCCTGAAAGATGTCCCTCGCAGCCGACGAAAGTCAGGTAGAGAAGCAACGACTCTTCCTTTATGTAAGCAAAGCATGCCCTTCAACCTCACCAATTCCCAGAAAAGGACCCTTCGACGTCATCAGGCGCACATTGCACCCAGGAACTCTCCTAGAACCTAAGAAGATCGAACACGGAACAAATCTGGAATCAGATCGCGGAGCAAGATCGCGAAACTCCCAATCCACATCCACATGCACCAAACATGTGCTTTCAAGAATGACAAAGGCTTTTTGGGACCAAAGTGAAACCGCGAACGTTGACCGACGAGGAGATCTCCGACGGTATAACAAGAGAACCTGACGATGATGATAATGATGGCGTGTTGCACGAAGATGCGGTAGAGGTCAGGAACACCAACGGGCTTTCACACAAAAAGGGACGATGAGGCAGGTAGGTGTGCGTGCGAACTTTCGGACGACGTGAGACCCTCCGTGCTGGCAGTTTGACAGAGAGAGGGTGACAGATGACACCTGCTCTGCGCAACGTGGATTGTGTTCGACAAGTTCGAATGTGTTTGGTGTTCGATGTTGATATCGTGTGATGAATTGGGCTACCCGATTTCGATAGGAGTTGCGTCTGTGGAGGTGAGCTTTCACCTGCGCTGCACTGGCAGGCTGGCTTCAGCTCGGTACATACGCCCCCTCGCCTTCGAGGCTTTTGGGACGACGCCGCATCCCAAGCCGTGTGAATTTGCGTCTTTCCATGTCGAAGGGATGACCTGAGGAATAAGGAAGGAGGAATGCTTCTTATCTAGCGGCAAAAGCCACGGTCGATAGTTCTTCATGTTAGCGTTCTTTTTCCCCGCATGGAGCGATTCCCGCTCATGTGGATAGAGTCTCAGCCCGCAACATTGGGCCGGACTGCGCCGCGTGGTTCTCGTGGGAGCTGCGGGCGATAAACTGTACGGTGGCGAAGAGGATCCGAAGGCGTTGGTGAGAGTGGTAGGATTAAGCTCATGGAGTAGCTTCCCGCCCAGACCGCCCCAGACTTTTTTTGGTGTGGATGGTGGGTGCGGGCATCTTCTTTTGGGGATGGTGGGACCGGGGACGGAGCCGAAGGGGGTCACCGGGCTGTTGGGGCCGTCTAGCCTATCCTATTTGTTGATAACGACCGGCGAAGCATTGATTGTTCAGTTGAAGTGTTGGAATGTTTCTTTTTTCTGAGAGCCATCTGAGGATGAAGACAATGAATGGATCTTGATTGTTCAAGTTTGATCCTGGATGTGAAACGTGAAGAGAGAAAGAAAGAAACACTGATCTGACGAACAATGTGGAGATGTTAAGAAACTGCAAGGAACATACGCATACTATCAGATTCCAGGGTAGTATTCTACCCAGATATAGGTTAGATGCCAAAGTCCCAGCCACCTATATTATAAGTTTTAATAAATATAGGTTACCTCCAAAACCCCTAAACCTTTTAGAGGAATTAATTCGAATTAATTATATATAGAATCGATCAACCAAATTATACTAATAAATTTAACAATTAATAATTTAATACGCGCTCTATTAATACAACGATTAGTATTACGAATTAATAATAAACAATACGAAAATAATATTCATAATATCCCTCTCAAAACTAATTAACAATACTAAAAAAAGTATTACCTATTTAAAAGATAGCGATAACTAGATCCGCTAGGAGCCTATACTCTAATTAAAATGCAATTCAAATATATTTAAAAAATAGTTTTAAAGTATTATCGAAAAGCCTACCGTACCGAAATAACCTCATTCCAACTATTACCCCATTACGAAGGCCGCTAGAACTCGCATTAACGAAGCTAAAATAGAATTTATCTTTTTCGATAACGGAATAACTATTCGTATAATTGTTAATTAAGTTAAGTAATCCTAAGAAATACCTATCGAATATCGAATTAGAAATAAAATACTATTCGATACTTTCACTGACGAAGAAGACTTAATTAATAAATAACTTTTTAAATTAGAATTTACGCTTTACCCTAATAATAAGAAAGATTAGAAGGAATTCGTACTTAGTAATAAAGCCATATATACTTAAATAAAATCGTTAATTAACTATAAACTATAAAATAACGTTATAAAAGAGGAGTAGTAAACCAACGAATAATATCGAAAATTTAAGAGTATAACTAACTATAAAGCTATTAATAAATAGATTAAAACTAARAAGTAATAYTATAAAACTATTAYTATTCTAACGAAGGAACTTAAGAATTAAACTAACTARTTCCAAACTTAATTTACTACTATAAACAACGGTCAAACTATAAGTATTAGAATAACTAAGGTTACTAATTCTTAATATATCGAYTTCGTTAATATGATTAAAATTGTACGCTTTAAATAATATAAAAGTATTTAGAAATTTAATAAAGAAATAGCTAATAATATATTTAACTATATAATAATCTATAAAGACTTTAACAAATATAATATCGATACCCCCAAACGCAAAGTCGCTACTGGGAAAGGAAAATATTACAATACCTTTAATATTAGCGAAACTAATATTAAATATAATAGCTAAAAATATAATAGCGAAGGCTAAAATAAAAATACTAATAATAAGGACGCTCGTTAAAAAAATCAAAATAAGAAGTTAAAGGGCTTTAAAAGAAAAAGAAAATTCTAATCGGATAAAACCGAAATTTAACCGTACAAGAGATTTAATATCCCTATATATAAAGTATACCAAAAAAAACCGTACTCTTTTAAAGACTACTAAAATGGAGCAAAACCACACCAACAAAGGAGAGCAGCCCACCATACGAAAGTGTAGTAAGGTACGGATCTAGAGCTCGTAGGAATCGTTCGTAGGAATTGAATAAAATTATTAAATTATAACTATTAACTACTATGGAGTAAAGAAAGTGAAGCAAAACTTTACCCCTTTAATTACTCTCTAAATTAGTAAGGAGCAAATCTAGAAGTCAATTTTTCTCAGAGGGGGTCAAGGTCACAAAATATATTCAACGGATCTATTCAATTAGGGCAAAACTCAAGTACATTTCTTTCAACTATTAATATCTAATTTAGAGTTCCTACCTTTCCTTTCTCTTTCCTAGAGGGCTATCCCTCCTTTTATCTTCTAATAATACTAAGAAGGTTAAGGGCTATATAAATCTCCAAGGCGGCTAACTAATCTACTCTTCGCCTATTTCTAATAACCCCCTTTTCTAGGTTGAACTACTSKAYRAAAAAAGYAAAATAAAAAATACCCTAAATCCAATTTTCCCTTTAAGTGTAATTATAATCCCCTACTGTATACTTATAAAAATAAAAATAAAAGAAGAGGAATTAACTGCGAAACTTAGTATAGTAATTTATACTAATAATAATAAATAATAAATATATAAGTAAATACTTTAAAATAAATAATTAAATAAAGATCTATTCTTTATTTACGACCCTTCTTCGTATTCTTCTTCATAAAGCGTTCCCTATCCCTTTTCTCTTTCTCTTTAGTTTTGCGGTTATCCGCCTTATCCTTTATAATTTATTTARTTTTARGGCGYTTATTATTTAAAACGGAYTGGATCCGTATTATATTAATTTTAATAAAAAGAGGAAATAATTATTTAATCCTTTAGTTAAAAGTAGGAATATACTGGTATTCTATTATTATAGTCTTCTTTTTATTAATAAAAGTAAATATAGGAAGGAGCGGATCCGTTTTACGCTTTTAAGGTAAAATAAAATAGTTGATAAGAAAGCGTTCCTAATTTATAAARGCGCTAATTTAYTTAACGTTCCTTTCCTTSTTTATTTTTTTCYTTATTTTCGGCTTTTTTARAATYTTTAGTAGCGTTAAARGTATARGGGTAAAATTAATTTATTTAAAAGTATACGGAATAAAAAGGAGGGTATTGGGATAATTATTATATTCCTCTTTATAAGAATGCTTTGTAATCTCCTCTTTAATATTATCCTCTAACGAAATAATAAAAATTTTAATATGAAGTTTAAATCTTTAAGTTAGAAAATCGTAAAACATAAACGGTTTAATAAAATATTCTAATATACTATTTCCTTCC
>RANZ01000279.1:0-48783 GCA_009805285.1 Neurospora terricola FGSC 1889 | reverse complement strand
AGTATCTAAAGAGGCCTGGGAAGGCCGTCTCTATATACCGGCCTTCATGGACCCGATATACCGGACCCGTGGACCCGAACCTTCGTCTCGGGTCCCCGGGGACCCGAGCTATAGACCCGRAGCTTCGGGTCCTCCCTTCGGGTCCAATCTGATTGGTCTGTTGGTTCTATCTGATATAGCTTACATAAGTGATCCCTGATTGGATCGTAACATCTGCAAGTTGCGACCGACTGGCCAAATACAGTGTGACCGGAAGGATTTTTACTGTGTTTGTTCTACCACAGTTGTTGCCGACTATGACACCTAGCAACACCGTACACCCACCACGTCTGTTGCTCAAATAAGGCCAGCGCCTCGCCGAGTCCACCATATAGGTAGCAAGACAGAGATAGGTGTCGGAAGCGATGGGTGAAGATGTGTGATGTGGATTGAACTATCTGGAAAGGCCAGAATTACTGGCTCAAGCTGGTGGTTTGGATTCGGATAAGGTGATGTGGGGCATTGGTTGGTGCCATGGCACAGACCACTTCCAATAATAAGAGGCTGCTGAAAGTTCACTGCATTCACTCACGGTTCGTTGTTGGCAGCCTTCATCTCTTAGTCCATGTTTGGATCTATTAACAGAGACGAAGTTCAAAATCCTCTCGGCTATTGCTAGAATACCATAATCCCCTAAACGAGAAACAAATTCATTGTTATTAGCGCCCCTGAAAAGGGTTCATCCCATGTTTGTATCCTGGACCCACATCTGATATCAGCCTTGTCGGTAACACGGCTGGTTTTGTGGGGCAAGTGCCATGCACGGCGGCTGTTGCAGATCCACTCGGCACCTCGATTAGTGTCACCATTTGGAAAAGGGCGAACAGAGCGTCCAGGATTGTGCAGTACCCGACTTGATAAAGGGCGCGAGAGTGGTAGGATGTGAGACAGACTGTGGGAGTACTAGGTCTGCGCTAATAGGTATACTTTAATGTTTGTCTACCGTTTATCAACCTCCTCGGATTGCAAAAGCGTATTACCTGATGAGCATTCCAAGAACATGCAAGGAACAGCGCATGCAACGGCGCACGCCTGTTCTTGCCTGGGAAATAGGCGCTTTACAAGAGATGGCAAGGTAAATTCTCTGATATAACACCCGATCGACCGGGCATAATGGGATCACGACCCGACAAGCGCTCAACAATACCGTAAGGATGCGAAAGTGCATTCTCATTTCTCAGATCTGAACAGGTTGTATAACATTGTTATCATGGTATTCTGATTCCATCCAAGTACATGTCTTGGCAACCTCAATGTGGTGAGCCCACGATGACTGCTGCGAGTAACAGCCATAATTGGGGAATAAGGTTGAGCTCGAGGTTTCATACACTTCAAATGCACAATCTCCATCTCCCGATGTTAACAAAACCCTTAAGCCCGTATAGCTCAGTGGTAGAGCGCTTCACTCGTACTAACCATCTGCAAAATGAAGAGGTCCGCGGTTCAATCCCGCGTGGGGGCATCCTTTTTTTTGCTCAATTTTGTCTTCTTTTTTGCGCCAATGTCAACTGCACTCCTTTCTTCCCCTCCTCCCTTTCTTTCCTCTTTCCTCTTTGTTCGCCTTCGCAACTCCACATCTTCACGCCTCCTACCCTCATCTCATCATCCCATAGCTCCAACCCCAATATGAACCCAGATCTCCCGCCTATACCTAGATAGTGTACCGCGCTCCGCTCCTACGTAGTGGAAGACTGCACCCAAAAATCCGCATTGTGATACTCCATGGCCACACACTTCCCTTGGGACCAGTAATACATGACCGCCCCGTCCACGCCTTTGGTAGTCCCATTGGTCGTCGATGCGGAACAATCCTCGAACGAGACGTCAGTAAATCCGGCATATGGCACGATGCCATAGCCCCCGACTACTGGGGCCTCGACAATCCAGTCGGCATCGACTTGGCCGAGGGGCAAGCCGTTAACAAGGGAAACGGGCGGGAGAGACATCATGGTAATGGGCTATGGGCAGTGATGTTGAGACGGGACTGTTATGGCTTTAGTGTGGATTCCTGTGCCGAAACTGGGAACCTGTTGACATCAAAGGAGCAACGTAATGAAGAAGGGCTGGGCAAAGCCATCTTATAGGCATTTTCCCGGCCTTGGGGGCCGTGATCCGTTAAGACGAGGCTTGAGGTCATMGAGAACATGTGGTTGGCTTCTTGAGCTGTGCCGTTGGCCTGCCGGATATTGAGTTTGTGAGGTGAGATTGAGTTGGTCCTGTAAACTGGGCTGGACCGTTGCAGCCGGCCATCTCAGTTGATGAACTTCCTATTCCGGCGAGTGTAACACGGGCTTCTAGCTCCCCATGGTCCAATCGGAGTACAGACGGAGACAATAGCATGCTGACCAACCGACCACGGCTCGGCTCGGCTGTCGGCTCGTGCTTCACACCAATGCTGCTGAGCATCGTATGGTACCTACCTTGAGGTAGACCCTTCAATGGCTGATGAATAACTCGAGTGCCTTGGATGTGACATTCCCTTGACCCAGAAACCCAAAATCACATCGAAAGAGCTCCCACCCAGACTTCCAGCCCACTAGACCTCCTGCCCACTATAATTATCCAGCTCACTCGTCGTCGGATCCCAACACACCGGGCTATACTCCTCCGTCTCCAGCCCCTTCACCTCCTCCTCTTCCAATTCAAAGTCATACACATCCGCGTTCTCCTTGATCCTCTCCGCCCTCACACTCTTTGGCAGCGGCACATACCCCTTCTGGAGACTCCATCTCACAAGCACCTGCGCCTCCGTCTTCCCATACTTCTCCGCCAGCTTCTTCAGCCCGGGCTCACCAAACCTCTCCCCTCTGACGATGGGAGCATACGCTTCAACGACAACGTTGCGTTTGCGACACCACTCGACGATATCCTTGCGGGGACACCAAGGGTGTACCTCCCACTGCCCTACACTTATCACTCCTCCCTTGCCTGGGCCGCCCCGTTCCTCTTCCAACTCCTTGATGTGTTGTTCCAGTTCTTCGAGGTGATGGACACCGTAGTTAGAGACACCAATGGACCGGATCTTCCCTTCTTCAACAGCTTCGACGAGCGCAAGCCAGGCGCCCTTTCTGTTGGCGGACCCGCCGTAGGGAGCATGCAGGAGCATGAGGTCTAGGTACTCCAGCCCGGTCTTCTGGAGGGATTCGGAGATGATGCGTTTCGCGGCGTTGTAGGAGATGTGTTTGGGGCCGACTTTGGAGGTGAAGAAGATTTCGGAGCGGGGGATGCTGGAGCGGAGGATGGCGGCGCCGCAGCCGGCTTCATTGCGGTAGGCGGAGGCGGAGTCGACCTGCAAAGGGAAAGGAAGTTAGAGTCGGGGTAAAGGGGAGGGTAGAATGGGGTCGGGAGCAAAGCAGTAAAGGGGAAAGGGGAAAGGGGAAAGGGGAAAGAGGAAAGGAGGGAGGGGGCCGGGACGAACATGACGGTAGCCGACTTTGAAGGCTTCTTCGACGATTTTGTCTACTTCATCTGCGGGACTGGTGTGGCATTAGAATGAAAGGCCTTGCAAATACGTGTGCCAGACTGTCTTACGTTTGGTAGACCTGCAAAGTGAAGAAGGCGTTAGTCACACGCATGGCCAGACGAAGGCGTTGCTGGCGTCAATGGGGCTCGGTGTGACATGCACGGAGGGGTCGCTTCACTCAGGGATTACATGCACCAAAACCCAATTGTGGCATCTCATAGCCGCTGTTTAGCTTGATCTTATCGTTAATGCTGAGTTTCGACATTTTGTTTGGTTTCCTTGGCGTGGTTGGGGAAGAGAGAATAGTTGAGTGTCCGACGTTGTGAGGAACAGAGGAACTGAAGTTCAGTCGCGATCGATGACGTGCGATGCGAGGGAAGTCGTTCCTGCCTCGTCCGAGTTAAGACCGGCCCAATCATGACAAATCTCGCCTGGGGTGCGTAAAGGAATATGCTTTGCTGCTAAAGACGTAGGCTAGAATGTCTGCTTGACCTTGTCAATGGCAGGACGTCGCGATAGTTATTCCCCGGATGTGGTTCTTCCATCTATCGACCTCCCGTTTTGGAACTTAAAGCGCGTCAGTCATACGGCTGCTACCGAGCTACTCCAGTTCTTCCAAGCGAAGTTACGTGGCAAAACCGGGATCTTATTACCATCGACCGTTCTCACGAATGTAAACAGACCTATTCAGGGGCAAGTAAAGCCATCACCCTTGAAGGACAAGACAGGTCATTGTAGAGTATGTTTCTTCAACGCTGTACTTGCCTGCCTGCTATACACACCCACTAGCTCAAGGACTCAACGGAGACCCCGTTGCCCCATTCACTCCGTCACCCTGCGCCGTCACTCTCCCACAGACCCATCTTCTCCCTCGCTCTCCTGTATTCCCCTCCCATCTCCCCGTCTCAGCCTACTTCGCCGGCTCAACACTCTGCGGGTAGTAGAAAACCTCGTTCGGATCGTACTGCGCCTTCACCTGCTGCAGCCTGCTAAGGCTACCACGATAGTAATTCCCCACGGCCTCGGCCCTCTTCATCGTCGGATCCGCATAATTGATATACATCCCCCACTGCTCCTGCTTCATATTATCGGTAAAGCTCTTAACCCATCCATCCAGGAAGCTGAATCCATTGCTGGGATAGCTTCCGTAGTTGACTCTGTCATAGAGTTCGTAAAGGAAGAGGTATTCGGGGGCTCGGTAGGCGTAAGAGCTGGTGTAGTTGGCGGAGTTGGTTGTGGAGGAGGTGATGGCGGACTTGGGACCGCCGTGCATGTCGATGATGATGAACCAGTCGCGCGAGACGCGCTTGGCGGTGTTGATCCAGTAGTTGGCGACGGAGTTCAGAGCGGCGGAGGGGAGGGCGGTGGTGACGAGGGATTTGGAGTAGAAGGTTTCGACCTAGGACGGGGTTAGTTGCTGGAGGGGAGAAGGAAGAATAGAGGGGGGAAGGCCTACAGTGTTGTAAGGATGCGTAACATCCACCGTACCACCATAAGTGTAATAAGTAAACGCTCCCATCCAGTCGTACTGTTGCGCATTGCTCAAGCTCGCTCCGAGGGTGCTCAGCAACGGCTGCACAGCCGTCCTCAGCGCCGAGCTACTCCCATGGTACAAGCCCTGCAGTTGTGTCTGACTCGGCGAGCCGAAGACCCTCATGTTCATCTCCTTCGGCATATTGCCCGCGGCCAGCCAATCCTGGAGTTTTCCCCAGCCGGATGCGATCGACGACGCCGAGTTCCAGGGCAAGTTAATCTGGAACGCCGTCACTTGCGAGGGCGCAGCGAAGGTGTTGAACTTGAAGGAAGCCACAATGCCAAAGTTGGATCCAGCGCCACGCAAAGCCCAGAAGAGGTCCGGGTTCTCGGTTGGCGAAGCGGTCACCACGGTGCTGTTGGCGAGGACGACGGTGGCGGCGGCGATCCAGTCTACTGCAAGACCGTAAGTGTGCGAGGAGAAGCCGAATCCGCCGTGGAGAGAGTGGCCTCCTACTCCGACTCTGTTTCCCTCTTGGTTAGCACCAGAACCGGCCAGGCCGAGAAATAGGGGTACATGAGAGGAAAACGTACCCAGGACAAGTCCCATGCGAGAAAGCTCTCTTGCCCTGTTTGTACAGCTCCGTCGCCACGTGCCCCAGTCTCGCTCCCGCTTGAACATCTGCGATATTCGTCTTCGTATCCAGCGTCACTTTCGACATGCGATCCAACTCCACGACCAGATGCCCGTTCTCCCCGCCCAAACCGAACGAGGCATAGCTGTGCCCTCCTGACTTGGGGGTAACTTTGATTCCCAGCTTCACGGCACAAGAGACGGCGCCTTGAATGTGTTCGACGGTGGTGGGGACGGCGATAGCTACCGGCGTGTAGGGCAGGCGCTGGTTGAAGGGATTGACGTCGGCGCGCCAATCAGACGAGCCTTGCGCATCAGCCGGGACGCCGGCGGATTTGAGGCAGTCGTCGATGGCGGCGCGCTTGTTGAGAGGAGAGGTTAGTGGGTTGGCGAGGATGGGAGCTGCCGTGGCAGTAAGGAGGATGAGGGGGAGCCACATGGTGGACGAGATACTGGATCCGAGCAGAATCCTATTCAGTGGAATGGGATAATCAAGTCTTGAGCCTGGCGAAGGACGGAGGGCAGTGCCCTAGGGTTGATATAGCTTCGTGACAATCTCATCTTGTCGAACCGGTCATAAAAGACAATGACCTATCGGAGCTGTTTCTGCTTTTTCCCGTTTTAGCATCCACGAGACATCAGGAAATGGAACTGACATCAGTCCCTTCCAACTTCCACGTCTGAGGATATTGAATTGCGGGGGTGATAACGCGGGAACACGGCATCAAGCCCCCCGGGGATTAATCACTGAGCCGTCTCGGCCGTCTCTGACTTTGTGGGGAGCATGATGCTGAGGGTGACCAAATCTTCGGGATGCGGAGGATTGTGTACTGTAGGAATCCCGTCGAGCCGTTGCAGACCAGAGATTCGGAGGTGAGCAGGATGTGGAAGTTCGCCAGTGATTGGTCCGGCTAACATATATCAGCCTACAGATGCTTTCCTTCACATATGCCAAGAGTGATGAGCATGTTCAGCAGTCATCCCAAGCTCTTGGCACCTGGACTGATGAGGTTGAAACAAGAGTTTGTATGGACCATGGATGAAGGAGACGCATGGGTACTTGTTGAGATGCGACTCTGCTCCCTGTTGAGAATTCTAGGCAAGATCTAGGCGAGAACGACTAGAACTACTAGCGAGACGTCAGCCCTGCAATGGGAATCCTTTGACGGTAGAACCAGCCGCGGAGCCGCTCGCTGTTTTAGAAGCCGATCGCGAACGATTGCATTCGCTGTCGGATTTTCCTCCAGAGGAAAAAGCCAGAAGTTGATGGCTCGACGGGACTGGGAGCTTGGAGATGTCTGGGCCTGAACGAATATTGTTCAGGGGAGTTGGTAATTATAGGCTAAAGTGTAGCCGTTACCCGTGTTCCCGCTATTCAGGCCCGGCGAGGACATACCACACGGAACGCTCTTATAAAGTGGTCTCTCTGCCCCAGATTGCAAGCAATATCGATGTTGGTATTGTATGTTGTGCTTTCGACTGCCACCCTCTGCGAAGTGGTCATGTGCCTCTCCATGGTGCGTTGGTCCTACAGAAATCATGCCAGAACTTTGCCTCAAGGACGCTTTGTGCCGTTTAGAAGGGACAAGAGACTTGGGTTGATGCAGTCGACGATTGTTGACTTTTGCCTGTTCATGATAACCGGGCCAAGGGATAGTGACGGAGTGTACTTTCGCGGTCCTGATCGAGATCGATCCTGTGTCATCACGTATGTCAGCACTAAGAGTAGGAGACGGGATGGAAGAACAATCTCAATTGTAGCTCGTTGGCCTCAAAAAAGGCGTACCCAGCGGGCTCAAATTTGATGTGTCTTCAGAGCACGCCACAGCCTCCAAGGAAGCTTCCAGCTCGCCTTGACTTGGAACGGGTCAAATTCAGCCTTCTCCAACCGTTCCAAGTAATCCGCAGCTGGCACTGCTTCCAGTAGCACCCCAAACCCCCTCTTGATATCAGCTTGTGTTGTATCGGTCCCGCCGCTCGAGTAAACATGCTCCTGTTCTCCTTCATGCTCATAGTCATGTCCCACCTCTTCCCCGGCCTTCAAGTTCTTCAACATCTCCCTCGCCGTGATCAAATGGTCATTGGCCCTCGTAGCCACCTTGAACACGGCATCCTGTAGTCCCTCGGCGTTGGGTCCGCGGCGGAAGACATCTTCTTCTCTGACTCCCACCTCGGCCATCACATCGAGGGGTAGTAACAGCGCGGGAGGCCGGGTGTTGCCCACGCTACCAGCCGGACCCTGGATAGGCTGCGACGGAGCGGCCAGAACGGGAATACCGCGTAGTGTGGCTACAATGCCGCACGCCTTGCCGATGTGACTAGCCAGATGGTCCATATGTACCGACCGCAAAGGCATGGAAGCCAGGGTCATGTACATCAGCGTCGCGTAAGTGTTCTCGGCGTAGTCCTCCAGCGAAGTTAGGCTAACAAATGGCCTATTCTCCATGTGTTGCTCGCGCGTGTTGATCAGGCGTAGGAGCCAGAACTTGAAAGAGCTGGCGCTGCTGGGGCCGGCGCGGGCTTTGAGGTCTTGGATGGCTTGGTGGAGGAGGATCGAGATGGGCTCGCGTGGGGGGTTGCCGGCGAAGACGCTGTTCACGGTTTCACGCCAGAAGGACATGCGCATGCGTGCGATGGTCGGGTTGGAGACGGTCTCGGGGAGGCGGGCGAGTTCGAGGTTCAAGGTACGGAGAGCATTGTAGGCGTTCCGGGAGGAAGGAGGAACGAATTGCCGGAGGAGGAAGGCTTCGTAGTCGCCATGTCTGGGGGAGGAAGAGTTAGCGGAGAACGGCAGAGGAATGAATGCCTGTGGGAAGAGAGGACAGGGACAGACTTGAGCTGGTTCTCACAGTACTGACGGGCCTTCTCGACGTCGACGTCAGTGATTGTCGCGAGGCCTCGTCCGGGGAGGGAAGGCTGCCACGAAGGCTGAGGCTGGAGACGAAGACGTGGCCGTAGAGGTGCCCGCCTCAGGCCATGGCTAACTGCCGCTCGAGGGGATATCATGGTAGAAGAAGCGGTACTGTTTTCCCCGCTGTTACAACAAAGATCACATCTCTGTAACAGGAGACAAGACAAGCCTCGGCAGCGGGAGGAAGACAGGCCGACGACGACATTGAATGTTTTCTCGGTTTTGATTCGACAATTGGGACGATGTCACGCCGTGCCCCTCAGCATCACAAGCGCTATGTTTTAGCGGATGTTAGTGTAGTCGGAGCTCTAGAGCCTTTACGGTTAGAGGTAGCGATGACGGCATTAAATGGCTTGGGTGGCCCAAGCTCCTCGTTCTCTACACTAGAGTGGCGCGTAATCACCTGACAGCGGGAAGGCGGGAACGAATGGCACGCCAAAGTTCACGGTTGCCACGGCACAGTCGCGTCTCCCGGCGCAACACTCGGTGCATTCGGTTACAGTAGCTGACTGAATTGCTTCGTCACTGTTTGATATTGTACACCAGCGGTACCTAATCAGCAGTCTACTAGCGATTCTTAAGCTGTCCCCATGGGCTGAACAACACCTTCAACGATTGGAAGACAAGCGACCAAGGCGACACCATGGACTTCACCAACGAGCCCCCCTCCAAGAAGCGCCGGTTCCTGGCCGACCAGGTTGACTCGGACGATGTCGTTGCCGGCCCTAGCTCGTCTCCTCAGTTTAGTGCGCCCCCAAGCTCACCACCCAGGAAGAAATTCCTCCAAGATCCAAACGAAGAAGTAAAGCCACGAATCTCCAAAGATGCGGACGACGACGAAGAACCCCCAAGATTCTTCACAGACGATGGCACATTAACGCCACACGCCATGAAGCTATGTGCTCCCTTTCTCGACGAAATGCAAAAGCCAGATCCCAGGAGAGGTTATCTCTTGAAAGATATCGATACTCCAGTCGCGACACCGCAAGATGTGACACCCCCGGTGGTCGAGCCCCCCCAGCTGGCGTTCGACAAAGATACATTCGAAGCCTTTGTTGGCGAAAAAGTTGCGACCGATATCCTCCAAGTCATAAGCAAGAACTGCGGCAACGATATCGAAAAAGCGGTCAATATGTACCTGGATGGAACATGGAAGAAGCTACACCGGGCGCCTCCAGTCAGGGTCAACTCGCATTCGCCCCTGATTGTAGGAGGTCAGTCTCCCAAGAAAACATCAATACCACAAGCACGATCGCGGTCGCACGCTCAAGCCCAACCACAACCACAATCGAAACCACCAACAGGTGAGCCCAAGGTTCTCCCATCAATGCCAGAGGCCCGCTATGTCGGCGCATTTGGTGTTGAGGGATGGGCTACCAGGAGCGGGACAGGCCTCCTCAGACACGGTGATATTGTCAAGATTGAGCGCCAAAAGATCCAACCACCCACCGTCGCAAGAAAAGGGCAAACCAAGCCTGGGACTCCGCAGTCCATACCACGAGTTAGCGCGGCAGCTGCCAAACGTGTCGATGTGATAGTCCGCTTTACCGACGCCAGCGGCAGGGAACTTGGCCGTCTAGCGAAAGACACAGCCAACTGGGTGTCAGCATTAATAGATCAGAACATCTGCAGATTCGAAGGTATCTGCGTCTATGCGCCCGAGCGACTACGAACGAACGAGACCGTCTTTCTACAACTCAAGTGCTACATGCTCCGAGCAGCGTTCTTCGGGAGAACCTTCCAACTAGCAGATAACAGGGCCGCCGGGTTTCACGAGAAAGACGAGACAACAGAAGAGAAGGACCTCCGATTGAGACAAGTCGCGCTTGTCAGACTGTTCCAAGAGATCAATCTTGTCCCCTCTCGAGGCAATGCCGCTGCCGCCAAAGATGCCCGGAAAGAACTGCTTGAAGCAGCCGATTTAGCCGAGAAGAAGGCGATGGACAAGGCTAAGGCCGGGGACAACAATAACGGCTCAGCTTCTCCCTCCGAAGAGGCAGAAGAGGGCCAGGAGCTCGAACAAGACCAGCTCGATGCGCTGTACAAGAAGGCCCAGTCATTCGATTTCAGCACCCCCGAGGCTGAACCAGCTGACACCTTCGCCATGACCTTGCGTCCATACCAAAAGCAATCGCTGTACTGGATGCTGGCCAAGGAGAAGAACCAGCGAACAGAAGACCGCGAAACATCCATGCACCCCTTATGGGAAGAGTATACCTGGCCGATCAAGGACCATGATGACAAGGACCTGCCTGTGGTTCCTGACCAACCCTGCTTCTACGTCAACCCATACTCTGGCGATCTGTCTCTTGAATTCCCCAAGCAAGAGCAGCACTGTCTCGGTGGAATCTTGGCTGATGAGATGGGACTTGGTGCGTTTGCCTTCACCCTTTTCTCTGTTTTGACATGGATCCCAGCTAACACACGACAGGCAAAACCATCCAAATGCTTTCCCTGATCCATTCGCATAGATCCGAAGCAGCCATTAGAGCGCGGGAGGCTGGTCCTACCTCAGTCAACAACCTCCCACGTCTACCAGCAGTCTCTGGACAGAAGACTACAGTTGACGCTCCATGTACAACACTGGTGGTTGCCCCCATGTCCTTGCTAGCGCAATGGCAAAGCGAAGCTGAGAATGCTTCGAAGGAGGGCACCCTCAAGACCATGATGTATTACGGAGCGGAGAAAAATGCCGATCTGTTGAACATGTGCTGCGAAGCCAACGCTGCCAACGCTCCAGACGTGATCGTCACCAGCTATGGAGTCGTCCTCTCCGAGTTTACCCAACTCACTACCAAGAACGCAGACAGACTCAACAGCCGCGGTCTCTTCTCCCTCAACTTCTTCCGCGTCATTCTGGACGAAGCACATAATATCAAGAACCGCCAAGCCAAGACTTCCCGAGCATGCTACGAAATCGCCGCCGAACACCGCTGGGTCCTCACGGGAACCCCCATCGTCAACCGCCTGGAAGACCTCTTCAGCCTCGTCCGCTTCTTGCGCGTTGAGCCATGGAACAACTTTTCCTTCTGGCGCACCTTCATCACGGTCCCCTTTGAGTCCAAGAACTTTGTACGCGCCCTAGACGTCGTCCAAACCGTCCTCGAACCGCTCGTCATGCGTCGCACCAAAGACATGAAGACCCCCGACGGCCAGTTCCTTGTTCCCCTTCCCCCCAAACACATCGAGATCGTCGACATCGAACTCTCCGAGCCTGAGAGGGCAGTCTATGACTACGTCTTCAACCGCGCCAAGCGGACGTTCTTCGATAACATGCAGGCTGGCACAGTGATGAAAGCTTTCACATCCATCTTTGCGCAGATCTTGCGGCTCCGTCAATCGTGCTGCCACCCTTTGCTCGTTCGCAACCAGGAGATCCTCGCTGATGAGGAGGAAGCTAATATGGCCGCTGACGTCGCGGCGGGGTTAGCAGACGATATGGACCTCCAATCTCTAATCGAGCGGTTCACAGCCACTACCGACGACGCCTCAAAGACCAACAACAACTTCGGCGCTCACGTCCTCAAACAGATCCGCGACGAAGCAGTCAACGAATGCCCCATCTGCGCCGAAGAGCCGATGATCGACCAGGCCGTGACAGGATGCTGGCACTCCGCGTGCAAGAAATGTCTGCTCGATTACATCAAGCACCAAACGGACCGTAACGAGGTCCCGCGGTGTTTCCAGTGTCGCGAGCACATCAACATCCGCGACATCTTCGAAGTCATACGCCATGATGATGACCCGGAGACACCCTCTACCCCAGGAGCAAGTCCCGAACCCCGAATCAGTCTCCAACGCGTCGGCGCCAATGACTCCAGCGCCAAAATTGTCGCCCTAATCTCTCACCTTCGCACCCTCCGCCAAGAGCACCCGAAAATGAAATCCCTAGTAATTTCCCAGTTCACATCATTCCTCACTCTGATCTCCTCCGCCCTCTCGCGACACAAAATCTCTTTTCTTCGGCTGGATGGGTCCATGTCCCAAAAGGCTCGCGCGGCTGTGCTTGCAGAGTTCCAATCCACCAACAAGTTTTGCGTCCTGCTGCTCAGTCTAAAAGCGGGAGGTGTTGGGCTGAACTTGACCAGTGCGAAGAGAGTCTTCATGATGGACCCGTGGTGGTCCTTCGCGGTGGAGGCGCAGGCGATTGATCGCGTTCATCGCATGGGACAGGAGGATGAGGTGAGGGTTTATCGGTTTATCGTGAAACAAAGTGTGGAAATGAGGATGTTGCGGGTGCAGGAGAGGAAGAAGTTTATGTGAGTTTGTCCCCTATCAGTGACATGAGGAGTGGAGGGAGGTAAAAGGCTGACCTGACTGCAGAGCAACATCGCTGGGGATGATGTCCGACGAAGAAAAGAAGATGCAGAGGATCGAGGATATCAAGGAGCTGTTGAGCTCAGATTGAGCGCATCGATGCCTAACGATTATTCACCTTATCGTCGTCAGTATAGAGCAACATCCTGGGAGCATCGGGAGCATCGCATTGGGTATCTTGGAGCATATTGGTTTTGGTCATGGTTTATCCGTTCAGTTCGCGTCTGGGGCCGGTGTAGGTAACTGGATGCTATCGGGCAAGTCGTACGAGCCGCAGGTGGAAAAAAAAAAAGAAGGGAGTGGCTGAGTGAGGTTAGCCTCGACATACGGCACGGCAACAGCAAAGCATTTGGACATATTTACACGAGAATCTATGACATATCACCAGCATCCTTCAGTTGTTCACATCAGAATCAAGCGGTGGCATCTTTGTCGAACCGTCGAACACGGAGGTGAAAAGGGAGCCACCCCGCCATGGCACTTCAGTCATGCAGATCGRGAGCCCGAGAGCCGCCGTCGGCGTCCGCAGACAACATGCATGCGGGATGTCAGGGAAAACTGCAATCCGATTCATTTTTCGTCGTCCGGCGTCTCCAGATGTCGAGGTCCGATGTGCTTCCCCTGCATGCAGAGACGTTTACATGCGGATGAATCGTAAGCGAGGGTTCTTGACTGTGTAAGGGCTATGGCATGATGCCCGGGATTTAAGCGTCGATGGCAAAGTGAGGAGGGCTTTCAACGTCAGTATCGAGTTGTCCTGGAGGCTTCTTGCATGGCATTCTTGTGCTACCTGCCCGTCCAACAACACCAACCGGAATAAGTCGATCACCGGATCGTGATATTGTGAAGCTACAATAAAATGATGGGGATCCAGTCTTCCCAAAGCTGCGAGTCCTGCGCATCACCGCTACCAAAGTAGGGTAGAGGTACTCATGTGCAGCTTTAAAGCATGAGCGCCTCCGGTCAATACATCGATATATACGCATCTAAGCCCGCACCTAGCATTAATACACTCTGCAACTTGAAGACACGTTTCTCATTTCGTAGATTAAATATGCCGTAGAACTGGCGTTTTTCCGAGTATATACCTAGGTAGGGCTTGTTGAATATTAACGGCATGCACTACCAAATATTCCTGTATGTATATCGATCCAAATACGTCTCCCCAATTCTTATATCTAGCTAGCTATATAAGGATGGACTCTACTACCTATTCCTTCCTTTCTTTTCTTCTTCTCTTCAACCAATTCAAGCATTCTCAACCTCACTCATCTACCCTCGTATTATCGTACACTCAGTAGATCTCGACAGGGCTCCCACTCACATTTCGTCGGTATACCTTAACACTTAATCAAAATAAGGATCAAGCTCAAAAGATCAAACTTCAAATTCCCGAACACATTTTGAACTTGGAAAATTCCACACAAGTCCACCATCCAAAGTCACTATTAGCAAACACAATGTCTCAACACTTGTCCGATGGATCGTCCGCCTGGTTCCTCACCAAGGGCCTAGAGGACGACAGCCGGGCCTTTCTCTCGCTCGGGGATTTCATCTCCGATCCTAGGTGCCCCTTTGAAAGCAAGCTGGTTCACAGCCAGACACTGGATAAAGACGAGGTCACGAGAACCACCGAGACTTTTAGCGGTCAAGGTTCGATGCCCTCCTTTGCCATTCATATTCGTCCATGGGTAAACGCTGACTCCAACTACAACAGATCCCTTGACCACCTACATCACTGCCACCACCACCACCACCAACACCTTGCACTCAGGGGCAGTTTCCATTACGCTAACGTCCCCGGATTCGACGTCCTATTCCCCTGGTTTGGATAATAGTAATCCTTCGACCTTTGACCGATCCAACGCTCCCTCCCCTGACTCGACATCCTCTTCCCCTCGCTTGGGCAATGGTAGTCCCCGACCCTTTCACCGTTCCGACGCTCCATCCCCCGAATCAATGTCCTCTTCCCCTCGCTCGGACAATGGAAATCCGCAGGCGTTTAACCGCTCCAAGGCTCCCTCTCCCGAGTCCCTGCCCCAGTCCCCGGGCTCTCCCGGCCAGCGGTCCGACACACGTAAAACCGTCTACCAGCACTGGTGGGACCGTTATTCTTCCCAGTGTCAAGAAGCGGAACTGGGTCCGGCATCGTGCGTGACGACGGAGACGTTCACGCCAACCCATGCGTTCGCCAGGGCGGTGATCCGGGACGCCCACCCCAATGGGCCGCGGGCACATCTACGGATGCATTTGTGTAGCCAAGGACGATATTATGGAAAGTTGTACGTGATTACGGGGACGAAGAGGGCGATGTTGGAGGATCTGAGGACGAAGGGGAAGGGGGTGGATGATATTGGTCGGCATGCCGGGGGTAATAAGTGGAAAGAGGCTGCTGCCGCCGCCGCGAATACCTCTACGCGCGACATGGAGGGCATGGAGAGGGAGGTGTTGATTGCCTATCAGGTGAAGGTCGTTAAGATTCTGTGGATGAGCATCAGCGAGGATTCTTCTGCCAATAACGCGGGCAACGAAGATGAGGCGGATAATGAGGGTACCAGTATGGGCGGATATGACTCCGAGTCCCCCTCACAGTCGTCGTCACACACGCTAGATCATGCTTCGAAGGACGATGACGACGAAGGTGATGGCTTGCAGATTACTCCCTTAGCTGCACACAACAACTTCTATATGGGGGACACATTCCTCCATCTGCATGGCTGGGAAACTTTGCAAGCTGTGGAGAAGGAGACAAGCGCGGTTGTGATTGCGCCCAGGCCAATAAGTCTAGTAAGGATCAATGTGTAATAGGTAGGTAGCAAAGAGACTGGATAAGACAGGCAGGAATACCTCTAGGCAACATATAAGATATTAGTCTCTTTCTCGAGTGCCTCTATGTAGCAAAACATCGCGCTTGTTTCTGATTCGAACGAATGGCGACAGTGATGTGCCAGTGACGGTTGCCACAAGCCTCGTGATACTGCCGAATTTTGAGTTTCGAGAGCCAATGTAAAATAATGCGACACTTCGCGCCATACCGTGAACACCACGACCTGTTGCCACGGCAGTCATCCTCCCGTCCTGACAACGGCAATCCATGAACGGCCTTCGTCAAATTTGACGGCGACGATCATAACGACCCAACCATCAAGGTCCCCAGAACCCAAACGGGCCACACAGCCCTTACGGAGTCACCATATTCTGCAGCCCGCTTGCTTGCTGCCGACAATGGAGTTGCGCCTCTGGTATACGCGGCTCTGTCTGTATGTGTAAGGATGCCCCTGTGTATACGATGTCCAGAGACGTCGGAGGGGCACATATGGGACAGGCAGTTGAGGTTGCAATCGACATCGAGAAAACCTCTGAGGCAGGACATGTACGGCGCCACTGAAAGGTGAGCCAGCCGTCAAGGTTCGCTTTCACTTGAAAGTGTCCCGCCAATGTGCAGCAGCTCATGTCTCTGGAGAACATAAACGCCATGATAGAATCCCAGCTCCTCGGTCGTGATGCAATGCAGCGTACCGGTAGTCCATCGCTACAGTACCTGCCTGACACCAACTGAGTGTTAGAAGTGTTCACCATAAGCAACCAACGAAACCACAGCCAATAGCTACAATCAGTCGACGAAGAATCTTCCAGCTGGCATCCGGTGGCAAACCAAATCCTGCGGCGTAACAGGTGAGGCAACGCCGAGCTGTCCAGCTCGCTCAGCTGCAACCGGCTTTCAGTTGCATGCCACCTCGGATCAGGCATATTCGGGTCAATCACCCGTTGGCCGTCGTTGGCGAGCTTGTCCTGCTTGGCGGTCGTCGTTGGTGGCTGAAAGAAACATGAACTTGTTCTGGAAAACTTCTTTGGTGTAACGTTAGATCGCGAATGAGCCTTCGTTCCATGGAAGTCAGTCAGACTTGATCGAAACTTTCGCAAAGCAGAGGGTACCATCAAGGTCCATGTCCTCGTAAGTTACGAATCGGGACACGAGCTCGTCTGCAGACATGTCTCATGCTGGCGGTTGTCATGTGTACCTTGCAGTCGCAATGAAGTTGCGGTGTTCGGTTCTACGGTTGCGGTTGCGGTTGCGGGCTTGCGGCTCTGCGGCTTTTGCATTTGCGGCTTTATGTTCGTTGCGGCTCAACGCCGACAGGTTGACAAAACCTCAGTCGATCCTCATTTTGCGCACATTGAATTCTTGGAAACCGTGACAGGAAGTGAGGAGTTAGCGTAGCATCCAGACCTCGTCGCTTGATGGAGGATGGGTCTTTGATTTGTTAGCCCCTTTTCTTGCCCTATTGCCATGTCGTTCGGGATCCATCATCAGGGACCCACATCGGATGTCGTTGGAATTGAAAATTGTGGATTTTTGTCTTGTGCCGAACCACATGGTCTTTTTTCGACATGGTCTCGGTTATCCTCGGCTTAAACAAGCGCGCCCTTTCCCCCCTGTCTGGTGCACTAACAAAAAAAAAAAAACACAAGGACCTCGCGAACGGCGATGGCGAGGAAGGCCCCTGAAATTGTTCTCTTTTCCTTGCTCTGGTTCCTGATTCGTGAAACTCCATTGGAAAAAAAAAAAAAAAAAAGCTTGTTCGTCTCTGCCCTACCGCGCCCTACCAAACTGCTAACCGGACTGGGAACCCTCAACCCGTGCACTCGTTCCTAGCAGGGAGCTCTCAGCTCGCAGCCCACGAAACAAAGCCGCGTGGGGCCTGAAAATAACGTAAAAAAATTATTTGAAAAGCCTAAACTCGATCCACTGAAAAAATCCACATGCAGGGTGTTTGTGGTGCTGTTTCCTGAACTTTCAGCAACGGTGAGTGAGGGTCGCGGTGAGACAGGTCGTTGGAGCACCGTAGCAATGGGCAGCAGGGAGACGAACAGGGAGACGGTGGTCATCTGGTTTGAAGATTTTCTCATTTTTGCCATTTTCGATCTCGATCGTGCATTTCGATTCGTGAACGGGTTGTGGGTTTGCTACATCCGTTGGTTCGTTTCGTCATTTCAATGTTTCGAATCTTTCAACAACAAGATGAACGACTGGCCCGAGTTTCCTACAAATAATTTGTCGTGTTGGCATTCGTGATGTCTCACCATCCCCGGCGCACCCAAGCTTTTGAGCCTCAAGAGCTGCAAGAGCCTCAATGCATCTCGTCGGACAAGACCAAACCCTCCCGCGACAAGATCTTCAGTTTCAACGTTCAAGCTTCACAGCTCGAGCCTCCTCAACAGCGCACAGCATCGGATCGTCTTCCAAGACATGTCGTTGGAAGCCTCACGCCCTCAGCCCATGGAAAACCGCATCCGGTTGTCTGGACCCGCTAGCCCCCGTCACCCCCGGTCACGAACCCCGGCGACCCCATGTTTCCCTTACGTTTTTGCGGAGAATTTCTCGGCGTGCTCCATCGCTGGGGTCCTGCACGACTGCCGCACAGTCGTCGGCCGACTCCGAAATTCCTCTTTGCGGTTTTGAGTGAGGGCGATCGATGTTCAGGCACCGTTCGGCCACGGACAGCCGATTCGACGCAGGTACGGGCTAACGAACAGTCCAGCACCACTACAGTACACGTGTGGTGGTGACAGCTACCTAGGTATAGCTGATGGGTAATGGGCCCCGGTGCTTGAAACGGGCCATTTGTAACCGACTGGGTGAGCACAAGGTGAGGTTTCACCGACTGTTTCGGTGTTCGATGGAATGGAAAACTTCTGTTTGTAACCCTGGGCCTGGTGAGTGAGCGGTGTCACCGTGTCTCCAGAGGGGAATGCGGCAGCAAGCGGCTTGTCGGACCGTGCCCGTTTCCGCCTCCACCTCCGCCTCCGTCGTCCGGGGAAAGTGTGAGCTTGAAGCTATTCGTGACACCAAGATCTTGTGTCACGGCAGCTCTCAATCGATAGAGGCAAAGTTTTGTACGCCGTTGATGTGTAGCTGAGTGTATAGCTTTGTTGATGAACCACACAGAGCAGATATCGTAAGTTTGGACACTGGTGATTTCCATTGATGTTCTTGTCGGGTACACACCCCATATGCCCATCAACAACGTGGTCGACSGTCGACCATAGTTGCACAGTCTGGCCCTTACTGTATCCAAGTCATAGCCCCGCAACGGCCCATCTCCTGAACGTGAAGAGGAGTCACTCTCAATTCATGAAACATAACGAAAACAACAAGATGTGGACCACAGCGTCATTGTGTAATTTCTTTTGCATCTTGCGAGCTCTTCTGTGACTGACAGCTTTACAAGCGGTATCTTGTCACCACCAGTCGTCAAGACCAGGTGAGTGTCACGACAGGCCAGGAATTCTTGTCACCATTGGCTTCCAGCTTCCAGGAGTCCCGTCACTTGCCGTGTGACACACCACGGTCGTTGAAGGCGCAATATGTTTGGCCTGCCATGGGTGCTGAACGGCAGGCCATTAGGTAACAGATTACCCGTGCCCGCCCCACTTTATTGGACCTCCCTGTCGCCAGACTCGCACCCCCTAAAGCTGTGCACTGCGATGCACCGCATGCGCTGGAAATGCCATTTTGCGTTTCTTGAGGCTCAACTTTGGAAGCACTGCAGGTTTGTCACTTTGTCAAGTTTTGGCTTCTCCGGGGCCTGGGGGCGGAATACGGTTTGCGTATTGAGAGTGTAAAATACGTGTACCGTCAGACGGCCGCCCCTGACACTCCCTGGCGGGTTCCCACCCATCTGGTGATGGCGGGGTGTTGCTATTTCTGTCAGTTTGTTAGTGAAGCCGTCAAGATGAACTTCCACTCCCTCACATGTACTCCAGAAGATGAGCGAGTTTGCGGTGCCTACGGTGGAATCTCGGCTGTTTCGAAACAGGAACCGGATGCAAAGGGATCTCGTGGATCTCCTTGGTCTACTTTGGTAGTCGGGGTCCACGGGCACCTCTTTGGGCAGCGACAGCGTTCAGGACTTCAGGAGCCTGATTGGACGTAAACCCGGTGGAGGTTTTTGTCTCGCCAGTCTCGAGTCTCGAGTCTCGACAAGTGAATATCCGCTGATCCTTCTCATCCTGTAGGGCTGTTGTGGCAGATCTCATGTTCGTAGGGTTCTGCGGTGAGCGCGAATCGAAGATCCGGACAGCTCGGACTCGGAGAGCTCGGGGCATTTGTAACAGGCGAGCGACGACAGCGACCTGAGGCTTTGTCGGCCGCTGGGAAATATGTCGTTAGCTCAGCCGCCGTATGAGACGTATAACAAAGCCCGAAATAAACAAAGACGGAGATCGGCCAATGATGCCGTGCCCGTGGTGCTCGTGACGGGAAATGACAGCCATATGGAAGTGCCGGGTAAGTAGACCGCAACATGTGTACCGTATTTTGTGAGGTCAGATATGGTGTGGTCGGGTGGTGTCAATGCCGGTTCAGGATACAACCACTGAACGGAACTGTAATAAAGCTGGCAATTATTGGTCATTGTACAATAATCATCTCAGTGTTACCTACAAGTCCTTCGAGGTTCGCAAGCCTTCTTCAACTGAGCAAGGACGTCAGGTCTTGGCCTCGGTGACAACAACGTTGCCCCGGGTGAAGCACCGGGAAGAATCTGCTTTTCCCCGGATTTCAGCCTGCTGGGAATGGAGGCGCAGGACGGGAAGGGGAACACGGAAAGGAAAGGGGCTGCTGTCAGGTTTCCATCCAGCATCTTCGTGTGTTCCAGATCTCCGGCATTGACCTGAGGCCCATGTGCGATGCCCCGTGGCCCTGAATCGGTCTTGGCCGGCGGTAGGATCTCCATAGTCATTGTCGCGCCTTTCGGTCGAAATATCGAGAGCACTGAATTTCACGGGGGGTACGTACCTGATGGAAGCTCCACAGAGAATGAACCTGGGAAAATCTCAAAATTGAAAGCTGTTGGCTGCCCCTGTTGGCTGCCTTGGTTCTCGACCGTTGTAACCATGCCAACAAGGTGAACGATGCAGTTCCAACAACCTAAACCGAAGGCAGGAGAGCTTGAAAATTTTTGAGCCGAGTGCCACCGCAAAAGTTGAGCTCGAGTATGTGTGCTAACGTCAACGATTTTTCATACAGGAAATGGTTGTTAAAGTCAGTTTGCAAGTGTCATATTTTGTATGCGCAAGCTCAGAGGCCCTCCCACCTGTTAGCGCCACTGTCCAGAGCATTCAGGGCTTTCAGCGGGCTGCCCGTGGTGGGGCTGATGCCGTGGGAGTGGAGTGGTGGGGAACCCCTGACGCGGAATCTGGATGAAGAATTGAGAACAGTCCAACGACTTTTTACTGTTTGAAGTTTTCAGCGAGAACTGTAAGTTTCAAGAGGTTCACAGCTCTATCGAAGAACATTAACCGCAAGGAAGAACCGCCTTACTTTAGCTTGTGCTAAGGGAGATCACCCAAGGGCACAGCATATCCGGTCAGATCCGCGTCACAGAGTTTGTACTTGCCAGAAGTCTCTGTTGTAGCGAGAAAGACTGACTGAAATCAAAGGAAGTCATCGCGATGAACCCGGACGGCGGGCCGGAGGTAGTCGCACATTGTGGATCGCAGCTGTCATCTGAACAAACTCGCTGCTGCATACACACCACTCACACAAGCATCGTGTGAAATTTTCAATCGTTCATGTTAGCGCCTTGTTGCCACGGTATGGTAACTTACAACTGGTCCCTTGAACAATTTGGACTCCAGCTTATGTGATACTTGAACTGCATGTTGCGGGTGAGGCTTTGATGAAAAGTACAGGTACCATCCATGGTAAACATACATACATTGTAATCTTACACGGTCCCTGGCTCCGGTGGAGTCCCGAATTCCGGTAGCACCGTAACAGATGCCGTGGAAAGCCCAGACTGCGTGCTAGTACCGCAGTTACGAGTGACTTTGGTAATAACAATGGAACCTGGAAGCGAGGAAAAGGAAACAAAGAGAAAATGGAGCCACAACACACATGTTGTGCGTTAGCATGTGGTTGACGCCAGGGCCCAGGTCCTTGTGGTTCCTTTTGTGGTCCTTGTGACATGACACATAATTACTCGATGGAAATGCTTTTGACGGCGCATCAAATACCTTTATAACCTCTTGATCCCTATGTTGTTTGTTGCTGGCCTTGCTTGCTTCTACCTTGTGACGTTGTTTTGATCTGTTATCATTTTGTCTTGTCCTCTTATATACCCCTTTGCCCAGTCACCATCATCCCATCTGCACTCATCTTCTCTCAGCGCAGTCTTTGCGCAAGGTACGTATACTTCTGGTCTGGTACAACCGGAGACTCCCTTGACATTCGATATGTGTACATCACTATAGCATGTCATTGGATTCCCATGTGGCGCCATACTGACTTGTACACTTTCTAGTGTTACGACAACCTCACTTTCCACCTCATAAGACACCATATATCTCACCCTCTACGAACCTTTCCGAACCTCCAGCTATCCGAGTCAGTCAAGGCCAGCAAAACGAACAGACACTCCGTCCTTCCGCATTGAAACGACGTCATTGCATTATTCGATCCTGGAGGTTTTCAGTTCCCCTCAACGCCAACAAAAACAGGGCATCGTTGCAACTTTTTGGTGGACATTGGAGACTTGAAGTGCATTCGACACCAAGCTGGATTGGGAAAAGCTGGCGCAGTCATTGTCGCAATTCGACCTAAAAAAGATTCGACAGATCTTGTGACGATCGAAAGAAACAAAGGTAGCATCCGCTAGTCGACCGCTTTCGCCGCTACCGCACCTCGGCGACCCTTCGAGTGTCTTCTCGTAGCGAATCCCATCGCCGAATTTGAACCCCCCTACAGCAACCGACTTACAGCGCATCTTCCCCCGCATTGGCAGGGGTAAGCAACACCACCATGCCACACAGAGTTGTCGATTTTCTGAGGTCGTCGGCCAACACACTTGAGTTCCAGGTCTCGACCTTTACAAAATCCGGCAAGACTTCCCGAAGGCGCGAGAGTCCGACGGGCGCTGCTCGCGTTGGTCACGGAAGCACAGAGCGAGTTGCGTATGCGTCGAGCGAAGAGGAAGACAGCAGTAGCAGCAACGGAAACAACAGCAGCACCAGCAACACGACGCCACCACGACCTCCTCTGTTAAGGTCTAGCGATTCCTCCGATAGCGCACACAGCACCAGCTCACCTGCAACGTCGTCTAGCACTAACACGAGCAAAGAGGTCGTTAACGCCAAGGACCACCACCACCACCACCACAAAGAAAAGGACCATCACCACCACCACAGGATATCCTTCCCGGGCATGCACTTCGGCCGTTCCAGCAAAGATGTGCACGCCAATGCGCCCGCCTCTCTCGACTGGAAGCTCGAGTCGCCTCCAATCGTGCTGTACAATGACCCAGAAACGTCGACAGGCGCGCTCGTCTCCGGCCAAATTTTCCTCAACGTCAAGGAGGACCACGATCTGCTAGACGTCGAGTCCATCAACGCCACACTGCAGATCCACGTCACGCAAAAACGGCCTTTCACCCACCACTGCCACGACTGTACCCACCAGTACACCGAGCTCAAGAAATGGCAGTTCCTCGACCACCCTCTCGTCCTCGCCAAGGGCCAGCACTCCTTCCCCTTCTCCGTTTTGCTCGAGGGACACCTACCAGCAAGCATGGACGGCCCCCTAGCCTCCATCGCCTACGAGTTCAAGGCCGAGGCCCTAACCAAGGTCAACGGCACTTTGCAGCCAGCCATCAAGTTCGAAAAGATCCTCGATGTCAAGCGCTCCCTCGGCGCCTCTGACGTGCCTCACCACTCCATCCGCGTCTTCCCGCCCACCAACATCAAAGCGAACGTGCATTACCCCCACCACATCCACCCCACGGGCACCAACACGCTGCAGATCCGATTAGACGGGATCGCTAGGCTCAACCCCAAGGTCGGCACGATGGAGTACTGGAAGCTCAAGAAACTCACCTGGCGACTCGAAGAGATCTCCAAGTCCCTGGCGCCAGCATGCGAGAAGCACGCCCCCAAGCTACCCGTCCCTCCCACCCCCGCAGAGGGCAGTGATTCCCAGCCTCAGCAACCAAAGGGCCTGCCCAGGACCGAGACCCGCATCATCGGCGAGAAAACCATCTTTTCCGGGTGGAAGTCCTCCTACTCCTCCGCCAACGACTCGCACATCGAGCTCGAACTCGACTACTTCCTCTCCAAATCCCATTCCTCCCCCACAGTCTGCGATACCCGATGGACCACCCCCGGCACCTCCACCTCGCACGAGGTCTCGCACCAGCTGATGGTCGAGATGGTCGTCAGCCAGGAATGGGCGCCGGTGGGCAAGCCTAACTTGGTCACGCATACCGGTGTTGGCAGGATCCTGAGGATGCACTTCTCCAGTATCCTCACGGAGCGCGGAGGCATTGGTATCTCGTGGGATAACGAGGCGCCGCCCATTTACCAGGACGTGCCCGAGAGCCCGCCGGCGTACTCGGAGCTGATGATGGGCGGGGAGTCGATGGACGGTGTGGTGGAGAGCGAGACGCTTATGCTGCCTAGTGGGCTGTCGAGTGCCGTGTCTAGTAGGAGGGGATCGGCTGAGATGCAGAGGAGGTGAAGAGCCCTGATGCAGCCTTTTGGCCGCTGGTTTGGTAAGGGCAAGTTTAGGGTGAGCGTGGAGGTGAGGGTTGAGGTGGGGTTTGATTGGTTTTTGGGATGTTGGATCACGACTTTTACGAGTCTGAATTGTGGGCGTTTGCCGCCTGCTTCGGCTTCGAGCGATTCTCTCGCATGATGACTTCTCTTTCTTCTTTCTTCTTTTTCTTTTGTTTATGTTATGTGGTTTCAACATTATACCCCCACCCCCTTGCACAGGCTACCGGTTTGAAAAGGTTGCGGAGGTGACATTACGCAACCAACCGGTTTGGCACTGGCAGGAAGTTTTGGTTTAGCATGTTTTATTTTTACTTTTTTGGTATTAAGACGAGGGAGGAGGTGATGAAAATTCGGGGCCGGGATAGGAAAGTCAAAAAGTTCTCTGAGTTTTACTTTGTGTGTGTATTCATTATCAGCATTGCTGTCTTCAACACAGCGGCATATTTATTGGCGTTTAGAGGGGATAAAATGAATCGATTGGGCTGCCTGTGAGTGGCATATGAAGAGCATTCGAGTAGCTTTGATACCAAGCATGAAGCATATGAAGCCATCTACTACTATAGAGTGTGAACATAATGTGAACAAATGTAAACTCTATTACAGCAGTATACTTCGCCTAACTGTCTGAAGTGACCTGACCTGAACATGGTGCTGGTGCTGTGAGTGCCAACGCCCAAGGTCAACATCCGCTGCTCCATGCCAGGAAGTCACGATCCCAACAGGTAATGTGACTCAACGACCCATCCACCAAGGGCAAACCAAGAACTCATCCATGTCACGATCAGCAGTCTCTTCACCTCCTGTCTCGGATGTCAAGCCAAGAGATGAGGAGTGAGGAGGAGTGAGGAGGAGTGAGGAGGAGTGGTTGGAGTGGACGGGTGTGGAACCCGGGTGCTGAGGTCGAAGACAAGGAACGCCACCGTAATCGGAGCTCGACATCAAGTTCTCCAACTCTTGGACGACGACATGCCGTACACTCACATACGAGACTCGAGTCTCAAGAACATCGGCGAACGAGACGAGACAGTTGAACTCCATCTCGTCATCAGGACTCTAACTTTCCCCACAAACCGTAATATACCTGTATTGTCGGTAGGTGGTAGAAGAGTTATGGGGGTACTTCCTCGCTAGCATCCGGTGTTCCGTCCGTTTGCCTGGGAAGCACTGAGCTCCCCTATCTCGTGGTTTTGTATCCCGTCGGGAGTTGCGGTGCCACTGTGCCAGTCTGTTGCCAGTGTCAGTGCGGTCGGTCCGGTCTCTCCCCATGCGATTTCCAGGGGCTGTGGGGAGAGCTCCGGGAAGGAAAGGGGATGGAGGAAAATGGGATGTTATGGACGTTATGGTGAGGTCATCACCATGGTCATCGTGGAGGGGCGGGGAAGAGCAGTGAGCAGTGAGCAGAGGTTAGCGGGGTTAGTAGCTCGAGGAGGCTCTTGCCAGTTCGACTTGCTCTTCACTCTTCAGCTCTTGAGCTTCAACTGCCTCACTTGGAGGGCCAAGCCAAAAGTACTGCTCCCTCGCCTTCTCCCACAATCCAGAACAAAAGAGCAATAGGTATGAATGAAACCCAAGGGATAATGAAGCCGCTGCGATGCTATCGTCACACACAAATCCGGGGTGCATCAAGCCATCCCGAACAAGAGTTGGTGTCTTGATGTTGAACTGCCGATCGAGATTCAAAGATGCCTTGCCAAGAAACCAACGGCCAGGCAGCTTCGGGGCATTTTCCACGCAGTGGGTTTTGTCGGATCTTGCCAGCCGGTACCCCAGCTCTCCAAACCCTGCCTTTCCGCTTTGAGGCGGAGCTCTTATCGATACGCGGCCGCCTGCCCCCAGCTCCCCAGTTCGCCGCCGCGGTTAGTCACCCACCGGGCCCATCTGCTGTCATTGGGTGACCGCATGCAACTGCTGTGCACCTTTCCAACAGCATCAATTGACTTGTTCGATGACTCTTCAACCGCAACCCTGACGCCCGCAGCTGCAATAGCTTCCGTTCGACTCAGCCGGCGAGAAGAACATCACCAAAACTTCCCTTCTTCACCGTCTACAGTCACAGACTCCTCTTCAAGGCATACAAGAAGGCACACTCTCCAGCCTTTGCCATCATCCATACTCCATTCTTTTCTTGCATCAGGTTTAGTTTTGCATCCGCTACATACTTGTGTCTTTATCATCGTCTGACGAAAATACCGTCTCACCGTTGCCTCTACCTCCACATCCGTACCAATATACAACTTGAATACCTTTCGTCCCAACTCTTCCGGCCCAATGATTCTTGGGATATATAGTTTACTTGTGATCTTTTAAACATTTTGGTTCTTGACCCCTCTTATCACTCACCTCCCGACCGCAGCCATCTCCAGACCAGCAGCCATGGCATCAAAACAGGCACCGCACGAACGACGAAAAGGCGAAGCTGCCCTTAGCGACTTTGCCGAGTACGTCGAGAGACAGCAAGCATTGCGTTACCCGAACAAGGCTGCCCAGACCCAGACTGCGACAACACCAGCAGCAGCAGGCGCAAGTTCAACACTATCAACAAACGCCCCCGAAGTCGAACATCATGCCGAGCTCGACGACATCCTCGACAGCCTCAACCTCTCCGAGCCCGGTCCGCGAATAAGACTCCGCGACCTCCTCCTGTCCGCGGCTGATGATGACGCCTCCCTCCAGAAACTCGTCGACATGGTTGGCGAGCGATTAGACGAAGGCCACGGCGAGTCCGTCTTCGACATCGGCTTCGAGAACCACGGCGAGAGCATGAAGTTGACCAAGGAAGATTGGGAGGTGGCATACAAGAGGTTATCCCAGGCCGCAGCCAAAATTGATGCCGACTGCCAGCTGCTATTAACCAAGAACTTGGGCGGCGATCTCGACGGTACCCCAACCCGCGACGGCGACGTAAGCGGCAAGGTGATGATCCGTCGACGCCCGTCCGCAGCCGAGGAGGTGATCGAGACACGAATAGCAGTCGTGGGCAACGTCGACGCCGGAAAGTCTTCGATGCTGGGTGTCCTGGTCAAAGGCGACTTGGACGACGGTCGCGGTCGCGCACGCGTGAACCTTTTCAGGCACAAGCACGAGATCGAGACCGGTCGTACGTCTTCCGTCGGCATGGAAATTATGGGCTTCGACTCCCACGGGCAGACCGTCCTCTCTGACACCCCCGGCCGCAAGCTCTCGTGGGAAGAAATAGGCAAGCGCAGTGCGAAAGTAATCACCTTCACCGATCTTGCGGGGCATGAACGGTATCTGAGGACGACCGTCTTCGGCCTGCTGTCATCGTCGCCGAACTACTGCCTGCTAATGGTAGCAGCCAACAACGGGCTAATAGGCATGTCCAAAGAGCACCTCGGCATAGCATTAGCGCTAAACGTGCCGATAATGGTGGTCATCACCAAGATCGACATCTGCCCGCCCAACATTTTGGAGCAGACCATCACCCAGATCACCCGCATCTTGAAATCTCCTGGCGCGAGGAAGATCCCCATCTTCATCAAGAGCCACGAGGAAAGCATCAACACAGCTACGCAGTTCGTCTCCCAGCGCATCTGCCCCATCTTCCAGGTCAGCAACGTAACAGGCGAGAACTTGGACTTGGTCCGCTCTTTCTTGAACATCCTCCCGCATCATGGACGGTACGACGCCGACGCGCCTTTCGAGTTCCATGTCAATGACACTTTCAGCGTTCCCCATGTTGGTACAGTCGTCTCGGGGATCGTCAAGTCGGGGGTGATCCATGCGGGCGATGAGGTCTACCTGGGGCCGGATGGCTTGGGTAAGTTCACGACCACGGCAATTAGGTCGATTGAAAGAAAGAGGATAGGCGTCCCGGCGGCGAGCGCGGGCCAGTCGGCGAGCTTCGCGTTGAAGAGGGTCAAGAGGAAGGATGTTCGTAAGGGCATGGTGGTGCTCTCGAAGACTGAAAGTGGACCGCCGAAGGTGTATCGGGAGTTCATTGCTGAAGGTAAACATCCATCCCTCCCCCTTTTCTTTCCTTTTCTTCTGTCCCTTTTCTCCCCCAATTTCTTTTTTTCTCACTCTCCTCTTTTCCTTCTCTGCTCCCAACTAACAATCTCCAGTCCTAATCCTCTCCCACGCAACCACCATCAAAACCAAATACCAGGCCATGCTCCACGTCGGCCCCGTCTCCCAGACCTGCGCCATCATCGACGTCGACCGTCCGTTTATTAGAACCGGTGACAGAGCTACCGTCGCGTTCCGATTCGTCCAGAGACCCGAATACCTAGTCCCGGGAGACAGACTTCTCTTCAGAGAGGGCAGAACCAAGGGGTTGGGCATCGTCAAGAGCCTGGGGTATGATCCCGAACGGCCGTTGGGTGGGGTTAATGTGGGCGAGGGGGGTGATAAGGTGGCTGCGGGCGTCGAAGATGCTAAGAATGAGGGTGCCGGTAACGAGGTGAAGGTTGGTGCTTAGTGGCCTGGCGCCTGATGATGGGCATTACCTGGTGCTGGTTGGAGGTTGGGCATATGATGTTGTGATGACCCAAGTTGGCATTTGCGTTCTTTTATCTTCTTTCTTTGACGCATGGCATCATTTCATTGTTTTGATATCTCATATACGGAGCAGCGCACTCAGCGCATGGTACAGAACTGTTTATTTATATAGCAGAGTTCGAATAGTAGTATGAACACTGGGAGTTCTGTCACTTTAGGAAAAGTGATCTTCCAATACAGACAGTTTAATTCGGGCTTGTCCGTTTTGTTTAAATAAAAGTAGCGTACAAAGACATGTTCTGTGTTTGAAACTGAGATGTTGACATGAAAGTCCCAGCCGTGTGGAAGCAGAAACAGATGTATCGCGAGTATTGGTACACCCAGCATTAACCTAGAACGACAAGTCTTTCGGCCTCGTATTGTGTCCATTATCCGAGTTCTCTCTACGGTCTCATGCCAAAGGAGGTCCTGCCTGACCATCGATGCTCCATGGCCGGGAATAACAATGGTATATCTGTGCCGTGATCTATCTTTCGGCTCCAATGACAAAACGATGAACATGATGTGACGATGGTGATTATAGCCACGTCTAAAAGCCACCTCTCTCCTCGTTTCCCTCTCCTCCCTTTCCTCCTCCTAAAGCTCTCCTCCTAAACTTTGTAAGCGCCCCTCTCGACCTTGAGGTAGCCACCACCTACCTAGGTAGGCTAACGACCCATGTCCAACTCCCACTGAGACAAACCCTCAGCTTCTGACCGCCCAGAAGAACCCTCCGCCTGCCCCTTCCTTTTCCCTTTCCCTTTCCTCTTTCCCTTCACATTCTCCTCCTCCTCCTCCTCATCCCAATCTACCCCCTCCCAAAACTGCGCCTCGTCCGCCACCTGCGATAACTTCCACTTGCCGATGGGCAACCGGTCCTGGCCAAGCGGGACGCCGGCAAAGGGTTTGATGCCGTAGCGATGGCGGAAATCGTGCTCGTCAACTGGTATCTCCGCATACACGACCTCTTCTCAAGAACGGGTATAGGGCGAGATGAGCACGACGGAGTCGCCGCGGACGAAGAGCATTTCGGATTTGCGGGAGATGGTCTACGCAGTGTTAGTAGGTGATGTGTCACGGGAGATGATGAGGGGGTTGGGGATAATAGGGACGCAGCTGACCTTCAAGTCATCCTCCTCGGTATCTTCATCATCAACGACGTAGATGGTCTCTTCGACTTCACCGAGGACTAGGTTGCAGTGGGAGTCGTAGGCCTAGGTCACAATATCTCAGTTAGCAATGAGTGCCGCTTCATGGTGTGTGAAGGTGGGTGGGTGGCATGGGAAAGCGTGACGACTGAAAAGGGGATATGTAAACATGAAGTGGACTTGACTTACGTGCAGACGGCCCTTGAGCTCCCGATCACCTCTCAGCTTGACGCAGACAACCTCATCAAGCAAAAGGCGGACGAGGTCCATGGGCTCGGAAACGGAGCCGGCATCTTCTACTGCGTCGGCCATTTTGTGTGATGTGTATTAAAAAGTCCCAAAAACGAATAACGAGTGAAGGAAGAAAATGAAGTTCTGTCCAGTTGTTGATGGACCTGCCCTGGAACGATGATAAGTGCCAGTGACGGCGGGGGGTTTGCCTGCCCGATTGCAAGCGCTGCGCTTGAGGTCAGTGCCAGCTGGTCGCATGCCAAGAGGAAGGTGACGCACTGACCGCTCTCGGTGAGAGCTTGACCGACTCTTAAACGCTTATGCCAGAGCTTCGACTGGGCAAGGTCTTGGCAGGAACAGGGCGCTCAAAGTGACAGGCTTTCCCCGGATTTGCAGGCATCGCGAGATCCATCGCACTTCTCCTCTTTTAGTTAGCGGGGTTGACTTACACCTGGACTTGCACCAGCTTCAACACCACGGACGAGAGGACAAGACGACGAGACGGACGAGCTTCAATTGCGGACGGAAGACGTCAATGGCTCCCCTCCTCTCCTGTCGCGGGGTTCGAATCCCTCCAAAGTCTCGACGAACCTCGGCCGTCAAGCTCCGGAACTCCCACTCTACGGCCCAACCCCTCGAACAAGACGAGCTCCTCCTCCTCCGAACCCTTCTCGCAAGACCAGTCACTGCAAAGAAACCACTTCCCGCAAAACGATCGCCATGGATAGACGGTTTCACCGGCGCCTTCAGACAGCCCCACCACAAGATTCTCTCCTACTTCAAGGAGAACAAACTCGAAATCCTACAACTCCCCCCAACAGCCTTCAGCGAGCTCCTCCGATCCGTCGATCCAATCGAAGCCATTCGAAAAGACCAAGACCCGCTAGGAGACATCTGGGTCGACCCAGCCATGGCCGACTGGTCGCCTCTGGGAGCTCTGGTCAATAATTATGGCGTCAGAAAAAGAAACACCGACCTTTACCCCCTCGTTCACGAAGCCGCCTTTCGTCGATTTCGCGCCGGCTCCCCTCTTCTCTTGTCCGATTACAAGGTCCTGCTACGATACGCCGGATCGATTTCAGACCCTGTCCTAGCCCGCAAGATTTGGTTCCACATGAACGTCTCCGAAAAGATGTGGGAGCGCCAGACGAACCTTTATGCCGAATTCCTCAAGGCCCGGTTCTTGACGGAACCGTTGTACACCCAAAACAACAGACACGACTTCCGCGTCAAGCCTGTCAACCTGTTTCCCGAGAAGCGGTTCCTGCCGTACTTCACGCCTGACAACCTCTCCCAGCTGAGGCAGATGAACTTTGACGAGACGAACAAACGCCTGGACAGATTTGGACAGAACCCCGGCGCAGAGCACAAGATGGAATATCTGATGAGGATGTTACGGCGCAGTTCACCCGTTGATCTCGTCTTCGGCACGGCGCGCAACCGGTTACACCTGCTGTCAGAAGAGTTCGTCTGCGCTGCACTAGTAGCTTACGCTAGAACAGGAGTGATGGAAGACGTCCAATCCGTTCTATACTTCAACTACAAGATCGACGTCTCCGGCTCCATCGAAACCGGCGACTTGAGCATCACCGGCGGGCGGCGGGACTTTTTCCCCGGTTCACCCATGGCGCCCACCGTCCGTCTTTTACAAACCATTGCCACCTGTTATGGGTCGAACGGCATGATAGCCATGGCGTGCAAGATGCTCGACCACGTTTCTRCCGTGTACCGCCTCCCCATCCCTTCTACAGTCTGGTTCGAACTACTCGAATGGGCCTACATCCACACCTCTCCCCGCGCAGCAAAAGAGTGGAAGATCGTTAGCATCCCCGGTCGAAGACTTCATCGGAACGCAGTCCAGTTGATCTGGGACACCATGACCTCTCCCCCCTACAACGCCACTCCCGGCTTCCCGCAATACAAAATCTACGTCGAATGGCTGATCAAAAACAACAAGATCGAGCGCGCCATGCAAATAATGCTGGACCTTGAACCTCTCTACCGCAAGCAAGTGGAAGAGTTACAATCCCTCTACCCGTTCCACGCCCTAGACCAAGCAGCATTCAGCCACTCCCCCGTCCACGATACCCTCCTCTGGGAGAAAACCCTGCTCAGAAAGGACTACATCGTGCACACCTTCGCCAAATGGTTCTCCCTCCTCTTCAAGCGCATAAAATCCCCCGTCCACCTCCCCGGTCCCAACAAACCGCCCAAGATCTTCCCCTCCCACGACATCTCCACCCGTCTAATCCCGCAACTCATCCACGCCTTCCAAGGCCTTTTGCCCGATACGATCCACTACGAGATCCCTACAGGCGTAGTGCGGTTCAAGCGCGGCTTGGGAGCAGCGCAGGGGTTCAGAGCGGAAAAGAGGTGGACGGAAGTCAAGAAGGCGGCGGTGGTGAGTATGGATTTGAGGCCGGAGACTGCGAGGGGGTTCAATAGACTTCGAGAACATAGTTTGGATTTGACCGGGGAGGAACTGCAGAGGGCGGCGGGGGAGACGGTGGAGACGCTTAGGCCGAGGGCGGTGAAGAGGGAGGGGTTGGAGGAGTTGGTTGAGGAGATACTTGGGATGGATGAGATGGCGAGGGGAGAGAGGGAGGATGGAGAGTTGGAGGGACGGGGGGGTGTAATGGACCGGGCAAGAGGGAGGGGAAGAAGTGTGGAAGAAGAGGTGAAGAGGGCGGAGAGAAAGAGGGCGGAGAAGGTGTTGAGGTTGTTGACGTAGGAGGCTGTGAGGCTGGACAGGCTGTGGATGATAAGGGCATGCGCACTGAATGCGGTGCTGGGTTTCTCTTCAGCTGTGGTGGGTTTGGGGGGTATGATTCGATTATGTTTACGACTTCACGACTATAAGTATTTGACGAGATATAGATACCCGACAAGCGAACGCATTGTGCTGGCGTTGCCTGAGCTTTAATGCAAGTATTCTTTTCCAAACTGCCCATACCATGATGCTTTTCCATATGACCTCCATGCTATCCCGCTTAACTATGCTAAACTCCATAGCCATAACCAATCTTTCCGATCTTTCTGCCCGAGCAAAACCCATCTCCTTTTCTCCCTATGACCCATTGGGGCACCTCAGCCCTTCGCTGTAGCTGGCGCAACATCCTCCCTAACCAGACTATTAACATACATATACCTACTCAACCCAATCCACCCATACCTAAACCAGCGCATCTGGCTCACATGCGCCTCCGTCATCGCCGCCCACGCCTTATCCACACTCGCCCATCCCTCCCCAGGCACAAGGTTATTCATAAACACCAACGCGCCCGGCCTTTCCTGCTTATCTTTCCTTGTAATACCCGCTGACCACGCCCATTCCAGCAGCGTGGGCAGGGCGTCAATAATCCCGCTGTACTTGCGGGCAATGCCGAGCGTGGGAAGGGTATATATATCCACCTGCCCCTGCCCCTGCCCCTGCCCCTTCTCCTTGCCCTTGCTTCCACCCGTAGCAGTAGCAGCCAACAACTGACTCACAAACAACCTAGCGCCGTGGTACAAGCTGATATGATTCGGATGTCCCGAAATTCCGTGCTTGTCGAAAGTGATGATCGTGTCGATTGTAGGCTTCACCTCTCCCTTGTTTTTGGAGGATGATGATCGGGAGGAGACGCTGGCGGAAGCAGGGTTCGTGAGTTCGGGAGCAAAGGCCGAGGCTAGCAAGTGGGAAATGCGCTCGGGGTCCCAGGTTGTGGTCATGCTATCGGGGAAGAAGGGCGAGTCGATGACGAAGACGTCGGAGGGGGAGCGGAGGCCGAGGAAAGTGCCGGATTTGGCGAGTTCGCGCTTGCGGGTTGGGCCGAGGCCTTCTGCGTCGCCTGTTTCGACAGTTGTTAGTAATTGTTGGAAGGGAAGATCAAGAGCGGTGGGTGGGGAGGTGGTGGTTGAGATGGGCTAGGCAGGGAGGTAGGATGGGATGCGCCGCGCCGGGCGGAAAAGATAGAAGGCTGATTGCGCCGGGACGAAGAACGGAGCTAACGATCGGGCTGGAAGGGGATGCGGCGCGATGGAATAGCTGGATAAACCGGACGGAAGCACTCACCACTACTCAAACACAAAATCTTGACATGGTTCCCCGTCTCTGGCCTCGTGAGCGCCAGCACCGTCGGCGCAAAGAACATGGCCTCATCGTCCGGATGGGCAATCAGCAGACATATCCGCTTGTTGCGCAGGACGGGGAACCGTGTGGCGACGATGGAGACGGTGTAGATGTAGAGCGAGGGAATCACCACGGCGGCTAGGCCGAGGGCTGTTAGCCAGTTCATGGCGGCGCTGGCTGTTGTTGGCGTCCGGGATTTGGTTGGGAGGAGGCGTATGATGATGGTCGGAAGAAGTTGTGGTAGCGTCATGGACGCGGTGGTGGACTCGTGGTCCCCTGAAGCTTGGGGCGGCCGGGCGGGAGCTTGGGCGCTGGTGTGGATGTGAGGCAGGGA
Organism: Neurospora terricola FGSC 1889; assembly: GCA_009805285.1. NCBI lineage: Eukaryota > Fungi > Ascomycota > Sordariomycetes > Sordariales > Sordariaceae > Neurospora > Neurospora terricola. The sequence continues at coordinate 14,072 of RANZ01000279.1, read as the reverse complement.
TCTGTTATCTTATCGCGGTCGGGCCCGCTTGGGGAATGGGCGGGTTGTGGGGGAGTGGAGGCCGAGGCTACATGTACCTTGAGGGCCTCGTCTGTACTCTGTACTATTCTCCGGCACAAGACAATGTCCTTGTGGACATCTACGAGTACGAGAACGCAGAAAAGAAACACGAGGTTGGGATTGAATGATTCCCCGCCATCTACTAGCGGAAGCTTATTATACGGAACGGCAAGGGCCGACGGGAGGTGTGGTGGGATGGAAGAGAAGGAGGGATGGAATGTCTCGCACGAGGGTCATTCAACTGGGCACCTCTACGGCCCGCCAGTGAGGTCTTCCACTTCCACTTGTACAACATGCAAGGGAGTCCAAGAGGAGCAATCAGTTCTCGCTATTCCCAATAGTGGACGGGGAAGCACCACTACCCGATGACCGCCCTCGAGAATCAGCATGAGATACGTCTCCTACAAGTTGAGCTACCCCTCATCCTTGACTGTGCTTACTGGAAGGTCTCTTCTCACCTGCAGCCTCTTTGGACGCGGGCAACCGAGTCGTGTCGAGGCTGTAGAACCCCAGAGAAGAGGAACATTGCTGGAGCCTTGCACAAGAAAAGGTACCGTACTTGGTTGCCTTTCTTTTCCCCAAACACAAACCACAAACCCAGACAATCGGAGAATAGGTTCGAAATAGCCAAGACCTCCGTAGATGATGGCCAAGACCTTGACATGTGTGGTTGATATAGCATCTTAAATTGAAGTCAATTGTTCAGTTGTAGTTGAAAGTCTTATCGAGCTCCTTATCGTACAAGTGGGGCAATTGCGGGACGGGAGCTAGCGGCCGACCCACTGAAGCTCCAGGGGCATCATTAATCGCATCGCGTCTTCCATTCCATCATCATCATTCCACTTCCATTTCTTCCATGTCATCGAGTCTTCGTCATATCGCCAGACACAAACACCACAATGGGCAGAAAACGCGCCGACTCACCGTCCAACATCAAGTTCCAGCAACCCGACCGCAGCGGACCCAAGGAGAAGACCCTGCTAGAATTGGCCGATGAAAGGGGGCTCTTTGAGCAGGCGCGCAAGAAGCAGGAGGAAAACGACAAGGCAAAGAATGCGCCCAAGATCAAGAAGATCCCCATAAAGCCAGAGACAAAAAACAACGATGACAACGAACCACTGTCTCCCGGAGCCGAGCGCTTCCTCGAGACCACCCTCTACACCATAAGCCTGACCATGCTGCACTTCACCTTGGACGTCCTTGTCCAGAACCAATATTCCGCCGATCGCATCGTGTGGCCCAAGGTTTGGATGAGGGCAATCCAGGCCTTGTTTGGTATGTCAATACGAGCCCACCCATGACATCCCACGATAATTACCTACTGACGTCTTCCTGCGCAGTCTTCGGCTTCCTCATCTACACCCTCCACGCCCACTCCTCGAACCCGACCATCCTTCCCGGCCTACCTGCCCGCTTCCAAAACCACCTCCGACAGGTCATCTTCCTAGTCATGAGTGTGTCCTCGGGATGCTACCTAATCCACATCACAAACACGTACGGATACCTAGCGGTCATGAAGCAAGCGCCACCCGTGGGATGCTTGTGGGTGTGGTCCGTCATTGAACTCCAGCTTCCTTGGGCTCTCCTCAGCCTGGCAGTTGCAGGCACATATCTAAAAGTCAGAGGTTATGACATCAAGTGAGATGGTCTGGTGGTCAGCACGGAGGCACCTGGGGTGGTTCGTGGGGCGTTCTGGGGGCCAAGCAAACCGGTTCGGCAGAGGGGGTTGAGGACTGGTGGCGCCAGTGTCGCGTTACGCAAACGGTTCATACGTGTGAACCAGTCAGCACTCTATCCCACGAGGGAGACGCCAAAGACGCCACAAATAACCATCAAAAGTGCCCTAAGTGGTTGGACAAAGTCCGCTTTCTTCAGTGATAGTAGACGGCCACAAGAAAAGGCGACGACACGGCAACGATGCAGCAACACAACAGGTTCGGGCGTTAAGACTCATATATCCCCTTCAAGCGTTGTCGTTGTTTACATTGCTATGCATTTGCTTATCAAACCCCTGCCTATTCACTGCTCAATGGTAGTCTGACCTGACGCGGCGGTGTAGCACATGCACGTTTTGCAAACTTCTTCAATATGACCCGAACACATCGACCATTGGCGTGTCTTCCCGGTCCACCATGTCAGATATCGTTGGACCGTATATGCGAGCCTAGGAGGATGAGCGCTGCAATGCAAATCCATTATCCACTGTTTACACAGCGTGCCGTGGTTGGGGGGCCCTCGAGGGGTCGTACTGCCAACTGCAAGGCTGAGAAGGATGCTTCAACCGGTCTGAGACGGTTCCCGAGGGATGAGCCTCTGACGTTCAAATCACACCCACCAAGCACACGTCCAAGAAATACGAAAAGGGCGCTAGGTATCAGCTATGAGAGGCGCTTTGGGCATCATTTCGGACGATCATCTGAAGTGGACTCATGAGGCTTGTCTCGGCGCTCGGACTACCTGTTCTGGCAAGTTGAAGTGGCAGAGCGACGCCGTAGACCTGCTTGCCTTCTCGCAAGGAGACTGCAGTTGATGCATCGTACATACATAAGTCCGGTCGGTCTCTGTGCAAGAAGACTGCAGTTGATGCATCGTACATCTCTCTTCAATTTTTTTTTTCCATGGGAACAAAACACTTCTCGTCGGGCAAGAAATTATTCATCTCGAGAGCCACGATGCGCTGGTCAACGTTTCTGCCCGTCGGGGCTCTCTTGGCCCTAGGACGTGCAATCCCAACTCCATCGTAAGACCGTCGTCCCTGAAAATGCAAATATCACATCTTGACACCGATCAACAGTAAAAGGCTTCCCACCCGGGACTTATATCCATACAACTACGGTCCAAACAACAACTACGGGCCTGACAACTACTACCCCAACCAGGACACCTCGTCCTCCTCATCATCTTCCTCCTACCAAAATGGCAACCCCTACCAAAATGACGGCTCCCACCTTCCACCCACCAACACCACCTCCTCCTCGGGCTCCTCCTCACGCTCCTCCACGTACCTCCCCCGAGCAGTCCCCACCGGCCTCATAATCAACGACTGCACAACCCCCGGCATCGTCGCCCTAACCTTCGACGACGGTCCCTACATTTACACCTCCGCCCTCCTCGACCTTCTGGCCTCCTACTCTCCCCCAGTCCGCGCCACCTTCTTCGTCAACGGCGCCAACTGGGTCCCCGGCGGCATCGACGACGAATCCACCCCCTACCCAGGCATCCTGCGCCGCATGCTAACCGAAGGCCACCAAATCGCCTCCCACACTTGGTCCCATCTTGACCTGTCGGCCGCCAGCACGGCGCAGCGAGTAGAGCAAGTGACCAAGCTCGAGGATGTGCTTGTGAAAGTAGTCGGCGTCAAACCCAAATATATCCGCCCGCCGTTCGCCACTTGCGAAAACGGATGTCTGGAGGATCTGGAGGGGATGGGGTATCATGTTGTGAACTTTGATTTGGATACCAGGGATTATGAGAATGATAGTGAGACGGGGATTCAGGTGAGCGTGGATAGGTTTAATAGTGAGTTGGGGAGTAATGTGCAGACGGACTCGGCGATTGTGTTGGCTCATGATGTGCATCGGTGGACGGTGGAGAGGTTGGTGGATGAGATGGTGGGTACGATAAGGGCGAGGGGGTTTAGGACGGGGACGGTGGGGGAGTGTTTGGGTGATCCGGAGAGTGGGTGGTATGCTTAAGGAATGTTGGGTTGGATATGCTGTGGGGGGATCTGGGGGAGTTGATAGCGAGGGTTTATGTGTTATGATTTATGCTTGTGTGTGGGCTTGGGGAGGCCATGGTGTTGAGAAATACCCGTTTACTTTCAACCTATATTTGGCTTTCGGCTATTTTCGCCTAGAGGATTATGACCCTGGTTATGTGAAAAGTCTCTGGAGGAGTATGGGTATTTGGCGGATTCTTGACGGTTTGAAGGCATCACTGGTGTCGGTAACGAATAAGGAACACTTTCTAACAAACCCGACCGGAAAAATTGATGCTCAGTGCCTCAAATGAAACCGATGATGTTTGTTTCACAGAATGTCTAATTAAGGTACCCGTACCCGTCCTCGGGCCGTCCCACCAGTTCGTTTCCAAGAACCGGGAACGGGGAATGGGGAACGCGGAACCTCCAGCATCACCAATGTAAGTCAGTCGTGATCAAGCCCCACATTTCCCCGTCCAGCGTATGTCATCGACTTTAACACAACATCAACACTCGCTCTTCACTCCCATTTCTCACCACTTTGCCATCTCACTTCGAATACCATTTTTTTAGAACTTTAGATTATAATTCGAATGCAAATCATATTGAAGTCGCATGTTCATTCTATCCCTCGTTATAACCGCCCAATGAAACTGCAAGACATCTCCCTCACCCTCCCCCACAAACCCTCAGCCACTCTGCGCATCTCAGCCCTCTTCCCCGGGACATCCATGTCCTCCTCGGACTTCGCAGACTCCCCAGACATCGCAGCTTTACTGCCACCCTCATCAACCCTCCTCGTCTTCCTCAACGGCCTCATCCTCCCTCGCTCCTCCTGGTCCGAGGCCATCTCCCGGTTTTTGCGCATCCGCGACAAGCAGCGACGACGGTCGTCTACCTCGTCCAATTCCTCGTCATCTTCAGGGCCTGCCAATCCCAAAGGCGAGCCTGATACCGAGCCTGGCTCTGGTTTGAGGGGGCAGGAGAGTACTAACGAAGGGATCCCCAACATCCTAACCTACGACCGCTTCGGCCAAGGCGCCTCCTCCCCCGACCCATCCGATCCCGATCCGGCCGTAGACGACACCCCCTACGGCCACACACCAGAGGACGTAGTCGACGACTTACACCAGTTGCTGCTCCTAGTCTCTCGCCAATTCGTGTCTCGGGACCTGAAAGAGCTGGACGTGGTGATAGTAGCTAATAGCATCGGCTGCCCTTTATCCCGTCTCTACAACGCTCGCTACTACCCTGACGTGCGGGTAGTCGGGTATCTGTTTCTCGATTCAATGATGGCTAATTCGGATTTTGTCTCCGTGTTTCCCGATCCGGATGCGCCTGGGTTTGATCCCGGAAAAGATTTGAAAGAGGGGGTGGATGAGGAAGGGCTGAGATGGACGAGGAGGATGTTTAGGGAGAAGTTTCATCCGAGTGTGGGGAATCCGGAGAGGTTGGATCGGAGGGGGTTGAGGGGTTTACTCCCGTTTTCTGATAGGCCGAAGCTTAGGTTGCCTGGGGATGGGGAAGGCGATGAGGATCTGGACGGGAGGGATACCTCTGGAAAAGGGAAGGAGGAGCAGAAGCAGGAGCAAGATAAAACGAGGGAAGGGCCGAGGAAACGGATCACTAGACCGAGGGTGATAGTCATCGGCCACGATTGGGACGTCTTTGCTGAGCATAACGAAAAGGTCTGTTCCTTCTCCTTCCCCTTCCCCTCCCATTGTCCAAACTACCACCCTCTATCCGCCGAACAGTTCTTCTCACACCACTCCCCCCCTCCACATTTACAGGGCCCAATGTCCATCCCCAAAGCCGTCATAAACGGGTACATGAACCCAGCCTGGCAGCGGTATAACGAGGGGTTGACCCGTCTAGCGACGTTTGACAGTGACAGTGACAATGACGAGAATGTGGTTCCGGTCAAGATTGCGAAGGGTTGTGGGCATTTTATCCAGAAGGACGATCCGGAGATGGTGGCGAGGGAGGTGGATTTGTTGTTGAGGAGGCTTGGATTGTGAAGGCGGTGTTGGATGGCGTTTGGGCTGACGTTCTGGGTACTTGTACACAAGAGGCCTGCCGGCCAGGGAACATGGACTGAAATGCAGCGATTGCATCTTGGGAGGTATTCAAGAATTAAAAACTGGCCGAAATGCATTCGATGGTATAAGAAACACCGCAATGCTGCGTCCACCCACCCTCAGCCCCCAGCCCTTTATAGGTAACTCCGACCATTGATGCCTCCCTAACTCTTTCAAAGAAGTGGGCACCTCAAAAAGGCCAATCCATAACCGTCCTCTCCTCATTCCTCCTCGTCACCTGCACCTCATCGCCCACACTAATCCATACTTCTCGCTCCATGTCCTCTTCTCGCTCCCCCTCCCCTTCCTCCTGCTCCTCCCCGTTTTCATCAACAACAGTCTCGGCCACAAACGCATACCGTCCAAACACAGGACTCCACTTCATCCCCGGATCCACTCTCCGATCCTTCATCAGTTTCTTAAGTACAGTCCCCATCTCCCCCTTGGCCGGCTTGCCCGTATCGTAGTCGACGTTTAGACTGGTGCAGCGGGCGCAGTTGCCTGTGAGGTGGAGTTTTGTTTTCGTCTTCTTCATATTCCTCGTGGTGGTCCCGCAGTCGTTCGCTTCTGTTGCTGGTGAAGAAGACTTCGTACCAGAAATAGAGGTAACGCTAAGTTCACCCCAGTAATCCTCCGCCCATGCCTCCTCCCCTTCACCGTCCAGGACGAGGTTAGGGCGCATTTTGTACATTGGTACAACCTGAGGGTGTGCAGTCGATTCGGCGGATTCGGTAGAGGAGGTAGATTCGGGAGCGAGGAGGCGGGCGGAGACGTTAGAGAGGGAAGATTCCGAGGTGATCAACAAGGGAGCAACGTCGGTAAATGTGATCCACGGCTTCGGTTGTTGTTGTTCCTCCTCTTCGCGTTCTGCTTGGATGGCGATGAACCCAGGAACGGAGATGGGGACGGTGGGGAACCAGGATGTTAGACTTGTTAGGGTGGAGAGCCATCCTCCTTGTGCTCCTGACTGTTGCTGCTGGGGAGTCGACTGGCCGGACTGACGCCGCGAGCTAGCATGGGAGTGCGCTGCCGATGCTGTCGTCGGCGGCGGCGGTAGCAAACTCGTCCCCAAAATCTGCCTTTTCCCATCCCCCAGATAAACAAAAACAACCTCAAACCCAAACCGCTCCGAAAACCACCGATCGTACTCCTCCCCGACCTTGTAGCACGTCGTCGGGCTCCCATGCAAATCCACCTCCACCTTCTCCAGCTCCTCGATCCTCGGCGGCGGGTCGAGTTCAACGGTAATCGTCTCCGCTTCTAGCCTCTTGAGCTTTTCCCTCTCTGCCTGCTCTGGCTCTAGTTCCAGCTCCTCTCCACCTTCACTGCCCTCGGTGGGCAGAGACGGAGCGTGCCATTTCACGAGAACTTCCTTCTGACCATCTTCGCGTGAGAGAATGGTCTGTTCGAAAAGAGCGCATTGCGGGTAGGAAGAGAGTTGCATCTTCTTCAACTCGGTGGACATGGAGCTACGGCCATCGGCTTCCACTTTGGTTTTGACGTGGTAGAGCATGAAGGTGCGGTCATATTTGATGCCTTGGGGGGTGAGTTGGGCGTGTTGGAGGGGGATGGGGCGGAGGGCTTTTATGGGGTAGACGTAAAGCTGTGGGAGGCAGAGGTGTTAGCACTGGTGCCGTGGTGATGAGAGTTGAGTTGAGTTGGTGGCGTGGAGTGTGGGTAGAGAGGGTGTGGACATGGAAGAGAGGATGAAGAGTGGTGTTTTTGAGGGTGGGCATGAGGGAAACGGAGAGACATAGGCGCGGGGAGACTGGAGTGAGGGGAGCTGGGGAGGGGACATACCTGTGTGATCTTCATGGCTGCCGGTTCACTTCACTTCCTGTCTGCTTGCTGTTTTTTTGCGAGAAAGTGAATGAACGCTGCGCGCGAGTGGTTATCACTTTCACTCCAGGCCGGTTGGTTATAAGAGAATAGATGGTTGCTCATCAACGTTCAGCTGAGTGAGTTTATGTGCTGTCGAACTTCTCGGCGTCGGTAGATAATTGTTAGCGCTCCCGGTCCAGCCCCGGGGAAAGAGGAGTAAGGGTCCTCTTAGAATTACCTGTTCTGGTTTAGCGTGTACGATCGTTCCAGCGGAAGGGCGCGCCCAGGCACGCTAATGCACGTGGAAAGCACATCAGACGAATGGGGTCTGGCCGCTGTGGATACCTCACTGGAGAGTCAGTTCCTTATCGTTTTACTAAGTATCCCCATCATTATTTACCATCGACGACGTCTCTTGAGCTCGTGAATCATCACTCATCATCACCACCTATCCCTAGGTATTGACGCCATACATCATTGATCCTGCTATGTACCAAGAGTTCAAGCATGAAAAAGCCCCACTGTGTCGGGATCAACGGTGATGCACGCCTGGTTGATGTCCTCGCGGGTGTGTTTGAGGACCACGTTCTCAGGATATAGCTTTGTATGATGGTTTAATGGTCTTATTATTGCCTTTACATTCATATTAATGCCTCTTCTTATATAGTATAGACTCCTCCCAAACACAAGCACCACCACCAAAAACCTGTGCTCACAACTCTGCCATAGTCATCCTGATCATCCGCCCCCTGCACAAATCCATTCTATTCCCGGTCAATAAGAAGTCAACATTAGCTTCAGAAATATCTGGCGAGTGACCGCGGCCTGGTTGACGCTCCCTATTCATCATCACTATTATACAGATGAATGCCAGACTGCGACGCCGGTATTTTGGCCCGCACTTCCTCTGATGAACAGATATGGAGTTCCCAGTTGGCTTCCCAATCGGCCAAATTGGTCTGGTCGGGAGATCCGTAGACATTGTCCGTTTCAGGATTGCCGGTTGTATCCGATATGCTGATCTTACTGGGCAACCAGCAGCTAGTGGGCTCCTTGTCGAGTGTCGTCGCATTCCAGCACCAGTCGTGGGCAGGATTTTCGCACAGCGCTCGAAGACGCTTGACGTCCAATCCAAGCTCAGAAGCACGACGCTCGAGATAGTCGACAAAGTGGTTGCGAACGCTAGCATCGCGGCGTAGCGAAGCCTGATCATACAGCTGTCTGCACGGCACTGGTGCCAACTTGTCCCACAACTTCGTGTAGTTGCCGGCAATGCAGGCCATGGCCACCTGAAGGTGCATATCCGGACGGCGTTTGGCGAGGACTTCCAGCGTTCTCTCGGCAGGAATAAGGGGCCACCATATCATTCCGGGGATCTCGTCAAACTCCTCTTCTGGATGTGGATCTGTTTCGGTGATGTGCGACAAGTCATTGACCATGATGAAGCGTGCGAGAGTGGCCGCTCGAATATCCCCTGACATTTCCTCCCGTGGCTGAAGCGACCACCACTTAGCAAAGGTAGTGTTGTGGTATATGCCGCGAAGGACGGCTCCATGCTCTTGCATGACCCATTCGGGCCGACGCAGGCGAAGATAGCGGTCCAGATTCCCTTCATAAGCGGCCATAACGATCAAAGGATCTTTGATGATGGTGGGCAGATGCAAGGGCAGAGGTGAATAAAGCAGTCCAACGTGATCTGGAGGCAGTGTTCCCTGTGGTTCGAAAAACGATGCGTGTGTCGTGACCTCGGCAATGTGATCGTCCTCGGCGATGTCGAAGGGATACCAGGCATCCAGGAATCGCCGGTCTTTCCAACTTGAATCTTCCGGGGCGACCGTCAGATCCAGTGTTGATCGGACGGCTGTATCTCCGTTCATAAAGGCAGGTGACCGTGGGTTTTGGTGGTGGACAGACCTGGTGTAATCGTCCAAAACGGCGTAGCAAACCGGTTGTTTCATGATGTGCTCAAAGATGGCCTTGGATCCCGCTTTTGCCGAGCTTTCTCTAGCCTCTTCGGCGATGGAGACCTCGGGAAGGATGTCAAGCTCATGATACAATCCATCATATCCTGCCACAGCGCATGCACGACCGACAGAATATGCCATGTCGGGATAGCGCTTTGCCAAAAATCGGTATGTCTCTTCTCTGGCCGTGTCGGGGTGCCAGAAACAGTAGGGTTTGACATCATCCGTCGCCATATCCGGGACCTCGTTGCTCATGATAAGCCGGGCATTGCGTGCCCGAGCATAGCGTTTGTCCGGAGATGTCTCGCAGAGCTTCACAACTGCTTCAGACCTGGCAAATGCATCGTTGTGTCGTATACCATGGATGGTGCAAAGGTCGAGTCCGTCTGTGTAGCGACTGGGAAGACGCTCCCCGCGTATTGCAACGCGAGACTCTTGGTCATCGGGATAAGGTTTGTTGAGGGATGGCCACTTGCCGCTTTCCCATTCGGAAAAAATGCCTATCATTTCGCGGTAAAACAAGTCGATGTAGGCCTTTCGCGGGGCAGGCCTCCCGGTGTATCTCGAGAAAATGGACATTGATGCGTTTGGTGTGAGGGAGGAAGGGGGCAGCCCGACGGGAGAAGTTTAATAGAAACTGGCTCGCCCATCCTTCCAACTTATCTGTTATAGGTAGGTAGTACCTGTGTGGGTACTTCTATCCCTGTATCATTATTGTCACCCGATCCTACCTGTACCTTACACAGTAGTGTATGTACCTAGCCGCTTGCAATCCCTACGTCGATCCGGCGTTGGTGTTCCGGAGGTAGACCCAAGGAGCCAACAGCACAACCCTGTCCCGTCTGGCAGGCTGCCCCTGTTCAGATTTTGTCTCTTTCCTTTTTTGCAACATGCACGTGGAAGTCTCATTTATGCGTACATTGTTCGTGCCTCTGCCGACTCGCTGTCTTCTCTTTCACCGACCAGTACCGCGGATGTATTTGCTTCATGGACCAACAGAAGAATGATGGCGCTTGGCGGTACCGCTTCGAAAATTGGACATCTCACCTCTTCTGTCAGCTTTGCGGCACCCGCACCCACATTGCCCAGATTGTAGGATTTTGTGACACTGCAATCTTCAAAAGTCGGGCTCGACCAAGGTTGACAAAGCGCTTTTCAGGAACCAACAACCAACAACCAACAACACTTTGCGGGCCGACAAGCCTTGTTGGTTTCTTGATGCTACCTTGTGTAGTACCTATGGGATGTCTTCCATGTTACCCACTCGTGCCACTATGCTAGTGTAAGTAGCCCACCTTCCTGTTTGATCCAAATCCCTATTGAAAAAAATGTTCCTGCTTCTGCCGTTACAATCAACCTGAACTGATGTTATGTCGTGCCCGGGTCCCTGGATCCAAACCTAGTGTACGTGTAGGATAGATAGCGTTGCGACCAGAAGCGCCTCGGGACCAACTGTATCGGTCAGTCTTTTGGGATGGCCATGCCCCCTTTAAAACCAAAGTGTTGCCATGTTGACTGACTCCCAACCTCAAGACATTCCTCCACCAAACATCCCAATTACCAGACCTCAGAGCCACCAGGCTGTTCCTCATCATGCCCGTCAAGTTTGCCATCAGCTCTGGCGCTCTGTCACTAGCGCTATTGCTCTTTGGTCATGGCAACCCGTGCCTCGCCAAGGCATCAACTGACACTTCTTATATTTACTTTGACAACACACAATATCTTGCCGCATCCTCCAATGTTGTCCCGATGTCGTGGTCCACATTACAAGCCGCCTTTGCAAGCCCCAACCGCTCGGACATTGCCAGTTTCACCGGTCTGGACTGGACAAAGCCGTACCCCGGGAGTCCCCTATCAGGCTTCACTGCCCATTTGCGGATAGCGGACGAGGTGCGTTTCCCGCCCGCTGTGACGGACGAGAATGTCACAACCAACGTGGCAGCTCTCAATTTCGGCATTCCACCTTCCATGAGGAAAGAAAATGGCCTCCCCAAGAGCATGCATTCCTCGTGGTATGTCTGTCAACACTATTACATCAGCACGCTGCCTGACCCRACATCGGATATTGCGCACGACTGTTCCTTTCTGCCCAGCCAATGTCAGAAAGACTTGAAAGCCAGCTTGACTCAGAACTGGGGAGCATTTAAGAGCAATCCCGAGAGCAATACCATGTGCAGCGGATGGGCCCTTGACACCATCACGGAAAGCTGCCAAAGCACGCTGGGAAGGGTTAAAGCAGATATACTGGGTAAGTGCAATCTTCGAATATGGGCATGAATTGGGGCTGACCGGTCTAATTCTTCACAGGTTGCGAGGCGTCCGATCTCGACGATGAGGATGCAGCCAGAAGTTTCGCAGTGGATGAAGTCGGACGTTTATCGTGGATGGTTGGCACCAATTTCAACGACCCGGGCAATCAGACATCGTATTATGCTGCATCCAACAGGACCTACATTGTTGCTACTGTGTTTGGGTACAATTCTGGGTATGCTGGTTCGGTCCAGCCGGTGGTAGAGCTTGCTTGTCTTCGAGGCCAGTGGGGGACGACCCAGGCCACTTCTTCTTCTTCTTCTTCTTCTTTTACCTCGACACCGCCGGACTCATCTTCAATGACCTCAACGACCTCTTCCTCCTCCGCCATCTCTGGGTCTAGTACGGCTGCGTCTTCAGCTGCTCGGACATCATCGTCGTCACTGATCACTGACTTCAAGCAAAATTACTACTTCCACTGCATTGCCCTCCTCCACTATGCACTGCACAGGTATGTTATAATTGGCCACAGACAGCACCTCACAGCGAGAAATCCATGCTAACTTTCTTTTCCCCCACAAGGTGGTACCACGGCTGAAGGGGTCTCGGGCAATCTCATTGGACTTTGTTCCTACAGCTGTGATTACGACCACTGCCTCGATTCTGCCTGTATTTGCACCCGGCCCGCGGCGGTAGCAGTTGCGGCACCAACCCAATTGGCAGGCAAACATGGGTGCCCGCCGCCCGGCAGACAACCAGAGCCCTACCAACTCGTGGCTATGCGTATGAGCTACACTCGGCGCACACACACCCAGAAATCACCCCAGGTACGCCCATTTTTCAAGGTGCCAGGGAGCTAGGTACCGAGATTCGAGTTTATAGGCACCTCTAATACAACCCCAAAAGCACTCTTCTGTAGAGTACCACTTCCTCTATAAATTCCTATTCTTTTTTTCTCCCTTGGATTAATCATGCTTGGCTGTGTTTGGCAGTCTGTTGGAAAGAAGGATGGGTGCCTACATAAGTAAGGTACCAAACACAAAGTTTGCTACCTAGTACACTTCTTTAACAAGGCCAACGGAGTCAAAACGGCGTTAAGCCTGCTTAGATAGATGGGAAATTGGATATAGACGATAAGAAGCATCGTAAATGGAAGGATAGTTCCTCATTTTCTTGAGTGTCTTGAAAGGGTGTGCTTGAAGGGCGTACCTGGAGAGTTTCGGGACGTGCGTAGAGTGTAGATCATGCCGCGGCGTATTAGGTATGCTAATATATAGTCTCTATCACATTAACCCCCGTCGACTTCCTCCAGCGGACCCGCCCTATATTAAATATAGGTCTCCTCTCCTCGAACTTTGTAAGAGGAGGTCTATTACAATTTTGCGCTAAAACGTCGTCGGCTATAATTGTACATATATAAATCGGCTTCGAAAAAAAATTATTTTTAATAAATATTTATAAATATTTCAATGACGATAAATCGTATTTAAAAACGGTTTATTCGTTAGATATAGTATAAGTAGGAACTTCTATATCCCTTTTTTTTTTCCTATTATAATTTATATTAATTATTAATTATCTCTTAGGGGGTTACGTTCGTCGGCTATAGTAATTACCGTTTAAAAAATAGGTATTATATTTTTATTAATTTTAATTTAATTTCTTTAAAATTTAGTAACGATAATAGCCTAACCGAATTCTAACTTCGATAAAATTTTTACTTTTATTTAATATTTTAAAATTAATTCTAATTTCACCGCTTTACCTATATTAAATATAATTATATAATAATATATTATTATCATTATTAAATATACGAATTTAGACGAATATTAATAGTTTTAAATTTAGTTTATATATATTATTATTCGAATTTTATTTAACTTAATCGTTCGGTTAGCGTTTAATTAAACCTTACATTAATTTCGCCCAGAATAAATTGAATATATCCGTTATATTATTTATTAATATAATAATATAATTCTTATTATTACAATTAATTTTAGTAAAAGTATTATACTTTAAATAATATTAATTATTCTTCCTAAGTAAATTACATTATAAATTATACCTTTTAATTATTTTAATTAAAAATAGAAAGATATTATTATAAAATATCCCGGCGCAAAACCTTTATTAATTAATTAAAATTTTTATAAAGTATATAAACGTCTCCTATCTTTTCTAATAATTAATTAA
>RANZ01000278.1:0-48803 GCA_009805285.1 Neurospora terricola FGSC 1889 | reverse complement strand
GTGGCGCCCCGTCTCCCAGTCCCAAGCCAAAGCAAAAGTCAAGCAAGTCGCAGCACCAGCGCAAGCGCAAGCGCAAGCCGAAACAACCACCGCCGCCCCCGTTTCCGCTACCCCCGATGACACGACCAACACCAACACCAACACCAACCCCCTCCTTCCCGAACACAAATACTTCAACGAACCGGGCTACACCGAAGAGCTCTCTCACTACGACACGCGCTTCTTCACCTCCCCCATCCCCTACGACCCACACATCGTGCACCTCCGGCACTTAATCCGGTCCTACCTGCTCATGACCCATTCCCGCTCTTTGACAACCTGGCTCGCGCACGGCACGCTGTTGGGATGGTACTGGAACGGGCGGATCATGCCGTGGGACTATGATCTCGATGTGCAGGTCAGCAATAGCACGCTGGGGGAAATGGCGAGGGAGTGGAATGGGACGGTCTTTGAGTATATGTACGCGTTGAGTGAAGAAGAGGTAAAAGAGGGGTTGGGAAAACAGGGCGAGGTTAATGTCAAGAAGTATTTGTTGGATGTCAACCCGTACTGGGCGCAGAGGACGAGGTTGGAGGGACGGAATATTATTGATGCGCGGTGGATTGATATGGAGAATGGCATGTATGTGGATATTACGGGCTTAAGTGAGGATCGCGAAGGGGAGGGGATAAAACAAGGGGTGTGGAGTGATAAGAATTATCATGGGTATGGGACTAGGCAGATTTGGCCACTACGAAAAACGGAGTTTGAGGGGGTGGAGGCGTGGGTGCCGTGGGATGTGGAGGGGGTGTTGGAGGAGGAGTATGGGGGGAGGAGTTTGACGGGGGAGGAGTGGGCTGGGTGAGTAACTTACCTTCTTTCTCTTCTGTTTGCTGTTTGGGGTTCGGGATGAAGTTGATCTTGACTTACTGACGATTTTGGTGTGACAGACACCACTTTGATCATGGACGGAAAGAGTGGGTGAAGACGGAGTTGGTGAAGAAGACGTCGTGATGGCTTTGGTCATCGGGAGAACCTCTGGTCGGGTTGGAAAGACGATATTGCTTTGTTTTGGTGTTTGCATTTCTGGCGTTGGGATACCGGTGGTATAGAACGGGCACATAAAGGGATCGAACAAGAGAGGATAGAAAGGGAAGGAGGAATGACCTTTTCTCCGCGAGATTTGTCGTCGTAATCGCCATCAGGAGCATATAAAGACGAGCATAATACCCATAATCTCATAGTCAGCTTTTGCGTTAAAATGCGCACCATACCTATGAGCTCACTTGCCATAGTTCACCGAATGGCGGCTGGTACGCCAAATATATGGCCCGACAAATGGTCCAACGCTGTTGATACATGACATGATCGCTTGATCACCAAACATACAATATTCTTCATGACTGGTGGACATCAAGTCCGGATATCATCCATCCAAGAACAACTCCGCCAACGCCCATTAACAAATACTCCTTGATATGACGCCAGACGCCTTACCCAAACACAACCTGCTCATACTGCTTCTCATCGAGATACTTTTGCAAAACACCCTGCAGCGCCCCCTTCGTCTTCTCCATAGCAGGCACCACCCCTTCAATCTGCTCCAAGTTCCCTCTCATGCTCTCCATATGGCTTCCCAACTGCTGCGCTACCTTGACGAGCTCCTCGTCCCCTTCAATTTCCCTAAACACACTCCCACTTGTTTTCTCCTCCGTGGGCTTCTTGACCAACTCAATCACCCCTTCCTCCTCCCAGTCCCTCGCAGCACCAGGTCCAGTAGGCCTTACCCCCGGCGCCAACACATGGTCCCGCTTCCAGCGTTCCCTCCATCCCATCGATTGCGTCCGCGCGTTTGTCTCTAGCGTTCTCAATCGCCTGTACGCTCGCTCCAACTCCTGCTCCTCGTTCTCCTTCTCCCGCTTAAGGAGCGCGACGGAGTGCAAGAGCGGGTCGAGCGTCCTCTCCAGCGCTTGAATCGCATTGACGGTCTTCTCAAAGTCGAACTCCGCTTCGTGACTTGCGCCTGCTGGTTCGCCGTTGACGTCCCTCGGCTGCTTGGAGGCTGAAGGGATGGAGGGCGGTGGGAATGGCATGCCCTTCTCCAGCTTCTTGTGTAGGCGCGAAGCGAAGGTGGTTAGTATGTCTTGGGCGTGGGCGTGTCGGCTCGAGTCGCTGCGGGTTTCGCGGAGACGGAAGAGGATCGGGCGGTAGGCATCAGCGATGATGCTGTCTACTGCGGCGATGGAGGGGGCGTCGAGCGGTGACCATTTGGAGGCGATGGTGGACCGGGGGATCTGGCGGGTGCGGGAAGTGAGGTGGCGGTATTTGGGAACAGGAAGGGGTTTCTCCTTTGGTTCTTTGGGTTGTCGTTGAGCGGGAGGTTCTTCGTTCTCGTCCGGTCCGGCGTTCTTCCGTCGTCGTGGCTTTTCTACTGGCCCCGCGGTGTTCGCATCCGAGTCCTGGGTTGACCGTTTCTCTGCCCGCCGTTTCTTAGCAGCGGCCGCAGGTACGGCCTTCTCTGTTATGGTGGCATTGGGGGGACGATGTGCTGGTCCGCGCTTCTTTTTCTGTGCAGCTTCAGGACGTTCGGGATCCTCTCCTTCTGGAACAGCCTGACCCCTTCTACGCTGTCGTTTCGGCGCGTCCTCCTCGACATCTGCGCCCTCGGCTTCGGCTACCTTCTTCCCTTTCCTGCTCTTGGTGGTCTGCTCGTTCTGCGGAGGAGACGTCCGGTTCTGAGCTTGGGAGACGGATACTTCGCGTAGTGATGAGCGGCTGTTGTCCTGGTGTGCCGATGGATCTCGCCTGTTCTCCTTTCCACGTTGAGCAGTTTTCGAGGAATGCGGACTTGTGTTGGCTGACCTTTTACTTCGGCGAACGTCCTCCTTCTGTGCTGGTTCCTCCTCAGCCGTCGCTGCTTCTTTTCCGCCACGCAAGCCCTTCTTTTCTGCCGCCTTGCCGGTGTCCTTGCTCGGTCTCCCTCTTGTTTTCTTGGTCGGTTCGGGAACTGGTTGGTCCTCGTCTTCTACTGGCTCCTCCGCAGAAGGCGATGGTCTCCTACGTTTCCGTGGTCTCGTTTCCTCTGTAGGCGCGTCGGTACTGACATGATCCGTACGGTCCTTGAGCGGTCGCCCTCTCTTCCTAGGGTTAGGCGGTTCCTCCGCGACAGGTTCCTCTCTAGCCTTGGGGCCTCGTTTGGACTGCTTCTCGACAGCAGCAGGAGTGGCTTCTTCCTCTAGGGGTTCGTTATCGAGCGTCTTCTTAGGTCGTCCTCGTTTCTTTGCCCCCGGGTTGGATGCGCCTCCTGTATCTTCTGCTTGCGTCTCCTCTGTTGACTTCGGTCTCCTTGTTGTTGTCTCCTCTGCGCGGCTTGACGCGTCTTCTGTTGTCTTGGACGCGTTGGGTGGACGACCGCGTTTCCTCTTTTGATTTGGTATCTCGGGCGCCTTTAATGACAGTTAGCATGCATGTTTCCGCAACGGGGCAATTCAATTTACCATATCTGATATAAACAGTTATGTGCCGTCGGTATATATGGATAAAATGATCGAGTGTTGAAGAGGTCGTCAAGGTGCCAATGGTATTGCCCCTCGAAGCAAGCCACAGTGGTGACAGGTCGCAATGATGCTACTGTGGCTGGTGCTTTAATAGGTAGGTACCTAGCCACCGCCCGCTTAACTGATAACTGATAAGGGGCTTGGCTTGCTTGGCACTCTTGGCTCGCATTACAGGATCCTCGGGTTGGGGTTCGCTGTGGGGTTCTGCCTAGAATCCGGGGGGCCGGGGGCAGCTCTTGCGGGCCGTGTTCCAGTTTGTGGTTGTTGGGCGGCCGGTTGCTGTGAACAGAAGGGTCGAGCTGAAGCTTCCCCCAGTTGGCCCCTGACACCTGCTTCTGTTGCTACGGTTCCCCGTCTGTATCGCAACGTTGGGTAGGGGCCAAGAACACGGCGGCGACGTGCTCAATTCTGTCAATAAAACCCGAGTTTATCTACTTCTTTCATCTTTCGAACTTCATTCTTGTGCTCGTGTCATTGTCCATCCAGTTATTATATCCAACGCGCCGTCCTCCCATCAGTCGCCAGTGAACTTCTTTAGGGAGTGGAACTCATCTGTTTGTTTACAATAACATTGTCAGCCATACACTGCAAGCAAAGGTACCAAGTCGAAATGATCACCGATATCTTACTCCACCCGCCCGCATTGAGCTACAGACTGGAGACCTCAGGCTCTCGTCTGATACGTCAGCGCTCGCTCCAGGCCCCTCATTGCTGCATCCGTTGAGAACGGGTGTCCTTACATCACATCATTGGAGCTAACAACAAAAGTGGAAAGACAGCTTAACATCTAATCCTCTTTTTCTGTGAAATCTCCTGTACCATTCATTCTCCGCCCATCTTTCTTTACGATCCCAGTCGAGCTTCACGGTTTCCGTCCACAGTCCAGACACAATGCGCTTCTCTACGTCCGCCGCCGTCCTGGCATTGCCTCTGCTGGCAGCTGCCGAAAGCCCTCTCGACCAGTACAAGGCCAAGTTCCAGAACTTCCTCGGAAGCTTCGCTGGCACTGCCGGTGGTGCTGCCGTTCCCCAGGCCGCCGAGGTTCCTCAACAGAAGCCTATTGTCTCCAACACTGAGTCTGCCACCAGCAGCTCGGTAGAACCCAAGCACATTGAGCGCCTCACGCTCGCGAACTGGAAGGACACGTTGTATGCTCCCGTCCAGCCCGCGGCCACTACCCCCGTGGAGTGGTGGGTGCTGGTTACTGGTGGTAACAAGACGTGCTTTGGTATGAACCTTCCCATCCCTGATGAATCTTTGGCAGAAATAAGTAGCGTGGAGAACTGACTGGTTTCTTTAATCACAGGTCGCTGCGGTCCCGTCGAGGAGGCCTTCGGCGAGACGGTGGAGAAGTTCTCGACCATCCCCAACTCCCCCCATGTAGCCATCCTCGATTGCGAAGAGGAGCCTGTCCTTTGCAATGTCTGGTCCGCTGGCGCTTCGTCCCTCTGGGTCTTCGACATGCTCCCCCAGCCCGCCGCCGTCGACATCTACTGGAAACGCCTGAACTTTACCACTGTCACCGCGGCCGATCTGCTCGAGACATTCGACAAGGAGACAACGGAAGGCAAGGAGGCCGCCGGCATGGAGCTCATCCAAGGCGCGCTCCACCCCTTCGATGGTATTCTTGCCCAGTATAACCTGGCGGTCCCCATTGCCTACGCCCTCCACTACTTGAGCATCATCCCCTCGTGGGCCATGATGCTCTTTGTTTCCTTCTTCAGCAGGACGATGATGTGAGTAGACCAATCACGTTCGTCACTTTGTCGGATGCTAACACGTATTCTCTTGTTGTAGGAACCGCAGCATGGGTGGCGCGCAGAACCGCCCTGCCAACCCTGCTCGTGGTGCTGCTCCCGGTGATGGCCGTTCTTAGGTGAAACTCGCCACTCAAGTGATATACCTTTTACGTATCGTTGTCGCTCTTGTGACGGATATGAAGGAAATGGCTGTCCATGGCGTGATTACACGGCCCAATGCCGTCCTTGATAAAATTTGGCTATTTATAACCGTCTTTAACCTTTGTAGCGTGTATGCATTTCAAAATGTCGAGCCGAGGGACTTGTGGGATGTATATTTGATTGAGTAGCGATGATGGCATCAAGTCATCATGATGGCTCGGCTAGGTTTGTCAGCGCGTGTTTCGAACCTTAAGCGATACCATATCACAAATATGATTAATTTTTGGATTTACAAGTCTCGCGCAAGCTGGCCAGCCCCTCGAGCACTTGATCACGGAGTTGGCCATTAGCAAAGCGGCCGTAGCGTAGATCGCTCATGCTGCCCACTGTCTGTTGAATGGACGCCAGAAGTGCTGCCTCTTCCTCTCCAAGAAGCTGAAGCTCACTCTCAAGCTCCGACACGGCGCCTTCAAGGTCGGGAAGAATGGAACCAATGTTATGTTTGGGAGTTTGTGAATCAGAAGTCGAGCCAAACAGCTACAAGGCCAGACAGTTGCCACGAGGGCCATTAGTTAGCTCTGTTACGCACTGCAAATAAACGATCTTGAGGTGATTCTCAAATCTTACAATCCGTTCAATTTCAGCTTCGTCATCGTTCTCTTGCGCCTCCTCCTCACGTTTGGCCTTGATCATGACCCGGCGCATTGCCTTGCCGCGCTTGGCCTCCGCTTCGATCTCGGCCGCAACTGAATCAACGACAGCATTTCTCTGGGTCTGTAGATCGCGATACAAATTTCTGACTTGAGGCGAAGATTGAAGGGATCGCGGGAAAAGCTCAATGAACTCTTGCAAGGAGATGATTGCAGGCAGCTGCGCGGGGACTAGCAAGTAGTCGCTGAGGATCTTCGTCTCGGTTGGTGCCATTGCGCCGGGATTTTTCTTGGATAATGAAAAAATGGATAAAGATGACCTCGGATTCTAGTCATGCAAATGGGTATTTGGTAATTTACAATTACAACAAGGAGTAAACAGATGCAGAACAATGGAAGGCGCACAGCAAAGGGGACGCGTTGGTGCGCGCTAAATGCACAAGACACGTGGTCCCGTGACCCAGTGATCACTATCAATTGTTTCATTCACCCCTTCCTAGGCAGCTTCAGTACACCTTCCCGGGCCACTCACTGAACCAACCACTTCGACTTGACGACAACTGCCGCCCTGCCATTTTTCATCTCCTGGGATCTCCAGTTTCAGCAACTAAACGAACTTAAGCCTTAGCACAACATCGTTTTGTCGTCATCCCCATCTACTCACTTTTTCGCTGGTCCAGCACCTCACCCGCCATCCCAGGATCATCGACTCAAGCGCCATTCATACTCGATCCACCCATCCAACGGCTTCCACTAGACGATCTGCCGAAAACCTCATTTGATAACAGCATTATATCAACTTTTCCAGCATCACTCGGCCACCAAATTTTAGCAAAATGGCCCCGTCCAAAACGCCCCAGCCTCCATATTCCAAGGATGAGCGCGTCCTGTGCTTCCACATGGAGATGCTGTATGAGGCCAAAATCCTGGACGTGCAGCCAACAGAGAGCGGCGATGGCTGGAGCTACAAGATTCACTACAAGGGCTGGAAGAGCAGTTGGGACGACTGGGTGCCCCAGGACCGCATTCGCAAGTTGAACGACGAAAACAAAGATCTCGCCCAGCAGCTACTCGCCCAATACAAGCAGCTGCAGTCCGGTAAGGCGGCCAAGCAGCCTAAGAAGGGAGGCCGTCCTGGTGGCTCTGATCTCAGCTCTGCCCGCGGTAGTGAGGAGCGAACTGCGGCAGGGACGACGACACAGAACAACCGTAACCCGCGAAGGGCTCGTGATTTTGACCTCGAAACTGTAAGTGGCTTTCCCTTTTCTTCATCCTTATGTTTCGTCTTCTTTCCTTCGCATACTTTGGCAACATCCTCTCCTTTGCAATACCTTTTTTATTCTACATCTGGTGTTCAACTCCACCTTTCATGAAGGGCGTCGTTCATGTGTTGTCGTTGGCGACCTTCTACAAGTGTGGAGTGTTGGTTGCTAGGCGACACAGAAAATCTCGGACATCCGGAGAAGGGGAAAAAGGGTCAGGGACAACTCACAACAAAGAAAGCCACAACTCGGGTTTTTGAGCAAAATATGAAAATCCTGAATACAGGACGAAAAAAAAATGATGGGAAAAAAACAATCCAGTAGTCCTGGACAGCAAACATGGCTGTGGTTGTGAAAGGGGGGCACCAAACCTGAGTTTTGGGAGGGACCCATAATCTGGAGCTGGGACCCTGAGCGGCCCTGCCTGGGCAAGAGCAGCGCGAGAGAGTAAATGCCACCCCTGGATCTCGCAACCTCTCAAAATCTACACTCACCAACATCACTCCCCTCCCTCTGCTCGCCAACACACTTTGGGCACTTTTCATCACCAGCACGATTTCGGATCTCAGCAGCTTGTCACATTCACTGGATTTGGGACACACGCAACTGTCTGCGCAACCTTGTTCCGCTCTCACAAAGGAGAACCTGCAAATTTCTCATTCGTCCTTCCTCTTGTCATCATCGTCAGCCGCCTCCTGCTGGTCCTCGTGTCCATTCACCTTCCATCATCCTCTCACCTTTGTCCGGATCACGCGGCTTTCTTGGCCGGTCACGGAATCACCTGGAAATCTACATTTCGCCTTCGCTTGGGGTATTTGGATCGCAGTCAGGGAGAGCAAGCGGCGAGTTTCGGGAAAACATCACCACATCAACACACCATCAGATCTCTCCCCATCATCCCTTTGTGGATAGACACCTTTAAACTCCCCAATCCCATCACCGCCGTTGCATCTTTCGTTCGGCATCAGGGGATCTTATCATATATTTCGAGATTGCCACAAGTCATCACCATGTCGCGCTCCATGCGTAGCC
This sequence comes from Neurospora terricola FGSC 1889, assembly GCA_009805285.1. Taxonomy (NCBI): domain Eukaryota; kingdom Fungi; phylum Ascomycota; class Sordariomycetes; order Sordariales; family Sordariaceae; genus Neurospora; species Neurospora terricola. The sequence continues at coordinate 40,422 of RANZ01000278.1, read as the reverse complement.
ATGGCCGGGATTTGGAGAACACCAAGAGTCGCAGCTCCTCGATAAGCTCGTTTGCAGCCTGCGAAGCGCGATGGTCGAAGCTAGCAGAGCCGGCAGATCGTCTGATGCGACCGCCCAACAAACTCACATCAACCTACGTCGACCGCTATGGGCGGACGACGTTCGACGATACCTACGCGCTGGGCTGGACATCGACGCGGCCACCGCCCATCGGCCATAACCACCCCAAAATCATCAGGGCAAGAAATAACGGCAACTGGTCCGAGAAGTTAGAGGCATACTATAGCGAGCTACCACCAAACTATAACATTCCTTTGGCTGGTCAGGCTTGCAAGAAGCCCGATGACGATTGGAGTTCACGCAGCCCGACGCGGGTCGCGACGCCCCATGGAGCAGATTTTGGACCTTTCACCTTCCTCCTCGATGCGCTCGCCAAGATACGCAAGCCTAGGGAGCCGACTGCAGGGAAGAAAATGTGGGAGTGCCGTTTTACGCCGAAGGACATGGAAAAGGAGAAAGTACGTTTGGTGGTTGAGATTTCTGCTTCACTTGCCGGACAACTGCGCGCACACGCCTACTACGGCGACAGGCTTCCCGTCGGACTGTCCAGGTTATTCTTCTATGATGGCTTCGCAAGTGCTGGTCATCATGGTATACCTCCTGGCCTCCAGTCATCATTTCAGCCCTAGTAGGCTGGGGTGGCGTCGGGGGTAGACGGTCTGACTAATTGGTCTGGACACACCCTTCCAGACCATCAGTTGTCTGCACAGACATCGTTGTCTTCGCCGCACCCTAGTGGGTTGACACAGCCACGCCAACGCGTCGTTGGTTGTTCTTTGCAAATAAGCGTCGCGTTGTTTAGGAGTGTTGTTTGCCGAGCATTTTGTCGCTGTTTTGATGATGAGGCTCATACCCATTGAAGGATCATTGCTAACCATTCAATCTTTAGGAGGACAACTTCCACAACCGACCATCCATCAAACTTCCGCTGCCAGATCACGTCAAGGCGTTGCTCGTCGATGACTGGGAGAATGTCACCAAGAACCAGCAGCTGGTGCCAATTCCCCATGTCCACCCTGTCGACGAGATCCTGAAGGACTACCTCGAGCATGAGCGTCCCAACCGGGTACCAGAGACGCCACAGATGGATATCCTAGAGGAGACAGTTGCTGGTTTGCGCGAGTACTTTGACCGGTGCCTGGGAAGGATCCTTCTTTACCGGTGAGTGGTGGCCCGCATCCCTTGCTTGCCTCGTCTGGTTGATTGGTTGGTTGGTAGATGAAACACTAACAAGAGGTACAGCTTTGAGCGCGCACAATACCACGAGCAACACCAGATTTGGACTGCCGGCACCGACGAAAAGCACAAGAGCGCCTCCGACACTTATGGCGCCGAGCATCTCGCTCGTCTGCTAGGTATGACACAGCCCGCCCTCCCCGATTGATCCATGTCTCGTTATCCCCAGGCCCTTTTACTAACACACTCCACAGTATCCCTCCCAGAACTCGTAGCCCAAACCAACATGGACCAACAATCAGTCAACCGCCTCCGCGAGGAACTCATCAAGTTCACCAACTGGTTCAGCCGCCACACGACCAAGTACTTTGTCAGCGAGTATGAGACGCCCAGCCAGGAGTATGTGGACCAAGCTAGAAGCGTTTAGGAATCTTCTTTTGACCATATTCCGAGGGAGGTGTTGGAGGAAATGAGACGGAAAGCGAAACTGGAAACAGCCGAGGCTCAGGGGGCGAAGAGTTCGAAGAAGAAGACTCGTTGATGGTGATTGAACCTATTGGGTTATGCTGCGAGCTTGAGTTAGGCTATGCTATTGAGGTTGTAGCTTCTTACGGCTTTGCGGAAAGGGTTTGTTCGGGTGTAGGTTTTCTCGCTGAGTGGAGGAGGTGCGGTTGTGGTTGTGGTTAAGGCTGGAGGATGACGAGATCAGACCGACACCAGTCAGTGGTTGCAACACAAAACACTGGCAGCCGGTCTCGCAACGGACGGAGTAGTCGATGACTTGGCTACCCCCTCTTCTTTTTTTTTTCTTTTCAGATCATTTGGCTCTGTCTTTTTCTTTAAAAACATCGTCGGTTTGATTATGTGGTTGTGGCTTGGTAGCTCCTTTTAGGCGCGGATGGCCGGCGTTTTTGTGTGCGTCTTTGCTTTTTTTATTGAGGTTGAGAGTACACTTTTCTCTTCTCTCCATTGCACTAGGAAACAGGGGGAAAATTTGGGAGTTTTTAGAAAGGAAACTGGTATGGTAGATAATAGCATCATTATTTTTTATGTGTGCTGAAGTAATGGGGTTGAAGTGATGAACTGATCGTGGTCCTGTTGTCCGTGGTTTATGCTGTGACTTATATGTTGACGAAGGCTGATGAGGGGATGGTTTTCTGGCTTGGTTGATTGGGACGAGTAGGTGAAAGTGTAGACTAGTTCCTAAGGTGTCAGACACTGGTGATATCCACGACCCGGTATCTTCAGCTTCCCTAAGGCCGTTCCTTCTTACTCGCCTGTTGCTTGTCAAGTGAGATGTCTAGAGTGACGCCCAAAATCATAGATGTTCCCTTCCTTGTTCCAACGTGCTTTTCCATTCCGATGATGTCGTACTACAAGGTATCGGTAGCATACAATATTGTACAAAATGGTGGTCCAGAAAGACGGGAGTATCCGAGCAAGGCAGTGAGTGCCTCCAGACAGCGGTAGATCCGAGGCAGGCCGAACCGAGTACACGAGCTCAGTATTTGCCCAGACAGAGGTCCGTCCCGAAAGAGATACAACAGCTGGCTCGGGACGTAGTGCCAGAACCATCCAGTCAGCTATTCGACAATACTGACTGGGTACAATCTCAGCAACCTTCCCTGCCTTCTCGACCACCTCCTCCTCCTGCTCCTCATTCTCATCCTCACGCCACCCTCCACCATCTCCCCCTTACCCGCTTCGCTCACCCACTCAAAGAGCCTTAACCTTAGGCAAAACACTCTTCATCTTCCCAATAACCTCCCAATCACTTCTCGTCCTCACACCCAAATCTCCAGCCCTCTTTCCATCCCTAACCACCACACCCCCCTCAACAACCATCTTCTCAACCCCCTCCACGCCCTCCACTTGCTTTCCCTTCTCCAAAGCCTCCACAACCTTCGAAAAATCAACCTCCTCCACCACCCCCCTGCCAGGAACAAACCTTCTCACTTGCTTCTCAACCACAAAACCCGTATCAGGCTTGCGCTCATCCTTCAGCTCCCGCTTGGTCAAGCGGGTGGGCACTTCTTCCACGCGAACGAGCTCTTTCACTTTCATCAGCATGCCGGCGAATTGAGGCTCGACGGGGTGGAAGACGGTTTGGTTACGCCGGCGCAAGCCGAGGGCGGCGAGAACGCCGTGGGTGCGCTTGGGAAGACCGATGGCGGAGCGGTGGAGGGTGATGCGGAAGTAGGACATTTTGGCGGGTGTGGGTGGGTGTGGGTTGTTTGGGGGTTGTGTGTGTGTTGGGTTGGGGTATCTCGGTGTTTTGTTTTTTGGGAGGATGGGTTGGTTGGTTGGTTGAATGCGCCGGCCGGTTGGAGGTTTGGACTCGGTCGGTCGTGGGGTTTATCGGCGTTGTTGGAGAGAAAAAAGAGTTCGTGGGAGGGAAAATGTGATAGCGTCGCGTGCCTGTGGGAGGTGGTGACGGAGTTAGTCGAAGGTTTCTTTGAGGTGTCAAGTGGGTGGGTGGTATGCGCCACAGCACAACGAATTCAAGATCCGGATTCAAAAGTTGTCCGCTTTCTAGTCTGGAAGGAAATCGTCGCGATGCTGGGATTTGTTTAAGGTTCGTTCGGATTACGCACCTCGCAAATAACGCTCGCTGTCTGCTTCACCGTCGGTCGGTCGGGTATCAAGAACGGGGAACGGGGAATGGGGAACCTCGAAGGTCGTCGATAGCCTCCAGTTGTTTACGGCCCGCCGGGGATCTCCTCTGGATGGATCACAGTTGCCGTGCGCCGGCCGGGGACGGTAGCTACGGCCTACGGGGTTTGTCAGTGCGCACTGCGCACTGCGCGGCACGATTGGCCGGTCGCGATTTGGCCGGTGGGGCAACGGTTCAGGAAGGAACTGCTAGAGCAAAATAATTCTGCCGGGATGCACCGCTTAAATGTTTAGGTGAGCGTGGTGAGGTTGTCGGTGAGGATGGCGGGCGCGAAGTTCACGACAGCTTCACAGCGTGTTAATTGGCACAGCTTAAGATTCATGAATGGATTTGCGTTTTAAATTACTGGTTATTTTCTCTTTTCTGAATCGCTCGTAGCTCTCAAGGCGATTACAGTCCAAATGCTGTGAATTCGCAAGCGCCAATTGCTTGCTCTTTCGAGTCTTATAGACCGAACAAGCAGACAAAGCGTTGTCACAGTTTAAACCCCCTAAGAACCTTTCTCTTCCATCCTCTTTACCATCATCTGTGGAAAGACAACCAATGGGCGCGAAATCGGGATACCGTCAGTGGTCACTGGCTTGACTAGTACGGCTCGGCTCGGCGACCGGACCCACCCCGATTTAGCCCCGCGAACCCGGTCGGCTCTGCGGAGTTACCCCGCCAGAGCGCCGAAGAAGCTATGATTCTCCACTCAAGTTGGAGCTTCCGCCGGAGCTTAGTGGGTCATTTCCGATCCGCACACTTGCCGATTACCAGACGGGATCCGGATCGGATCCCCACATAAAATCCGACCGAATATAATCCGACCGAGTGAACTTGGAGAAATTATGATCAACCTTTAGAATCGCCGGCGGAATCAAGGTGTCCGAAACGCCATGTCTGTCTTTTGGGTTTTGCATTCCCGTTCACACAAGATTTTGCTCCTCTTCTTTGGCCAAGGTCATTCTTTTTCTTACAAGGCTGTTTGTTGTTGTTGGTCTATGATTTTCCCGTTTCTGTTCCGCTCGTAAGTCCTATCGGATGTCGTTCCAGCATGACGATATCGGGATGGATTGACGGTACAGTCCGTTGTATGCTCTTGCCTAGGTATGTACCTGTCACCTCCAAGGCTCGGATGACTTTGGCAGCTCACATCACATAGCATCGCTGGTACCTGACATTAACATTGGCATTTTGCATTGACATTTGGCAGGTGGAGTGCATGAGCATGATCCTCCCGTCGTTCCGATCCCGAGGCGCAGTTGAGGATACTATCATAGCCCGATCATTTATGTACCAAGTCAAGAGCGATGTCCCTGCGGCCTGTCAAGGTAACTTTGACATGTTATCGTCACTTCTGTATGTATGCGTGTATGATACTGACCTGATGTTCTCTCATCATCACTGTGTTTCATTGTCTCACTCACTGGTGGCTGACATCTTCAGGTCCGCGAGTAAGAGCATGAATTGGAAGATAATTCTTGGAGAATGGTTCAATCTCAACATTGTGTGAAGTGCTGTAACCATGAAAGATAACGTGCAAGTTGAATACTCTCAGCATAATAAAGTGTTTGTCGCATCACTTCCACATGACGCAACGATGTCTCGACCTGCTCAGCTCACCTTATCCTCTCGAGGCTTGAAGACAGCCCAGTGAAGGCCTATCAAACTTGAACCAACCGGGATCCTTGCCAGACCCTACGGTCCGGGTCCATCCCCTTCCCTTTCGGATCTTAACCTTATCTTATCTCAGTCGATTACCGAGACGCCATGCCGCGCTGCTGACCCCCCAGACCACAAAGCCCCAGCAGCCAGGTCCAGGTGTCCAAAGCTAGGGACTTGGGTCCAACCTCCTTGCATACATACGTAGTGTACAGCACGCTTCAGGCCGCTGATGACCCGGTAGATGCGTTTAGAGGGAGGGGGGGGCGAGTGAGATGACTTGCATTGGTAGCCGTAGTACCAGTACTTACGGACATAGAGGACCCCCCTTGTTGATTTCTTCCCCTGTCTGTCTTGTACCTCTACCTACCTGACCAAGTCGGAGATCCTACGACGGCTGTCTACTTACGATTTGGAATACAGCCCCACGGGGCGTTTCCCCACGACCCATGTCCTATTCTCGGCGGCCATAAGCCTTGCATATATAAGTCCTGTGCGTCGTCAAAGTCAGGAATAGGAAACCCTCCGGTGCCTCGCTGACGGATGCCATAGAACATTGTCGGTAGAAGGTCTCATATCTCAGTCGGGGTGTGTCCTACCCAGTCGGGTTTCGTGATATGCGCCACGTGAAACCCCCAAAGCATTCAGAGTACGATTGACGACATGCAGCGCTACGGGCTGCACCTCTGCTCGCTGTTCCGTGTTGCCGGTATGTCTCTCGGGTCGATTTGGTGGTTAGCGGTTTTTCGGCGACGACACGGACACCCGACTACCGTGATTCCAATACGTAGTTTCGACGATAAGTGAAGCAGTCCCCGCATGTTGGCGATCCCGGCTCACAGTAATGGAAACATTGCACCCACGTTGGTAGTTGATGCTGCCTTGATTGCATTATGGGGAAATCCCCCAGTATATGGTAATGACGTATTCTGTCATATACTCTTCCCTTCATTGATGACCCTCTACCACCTGCCGAAGAAAGAAAATGAAAACATTCATGACCGTAACCGCTCCGTAAAGTAAAAGATCCCATGTCTAACCATCCCAAATCCCTATATAATTCCGTTTTAAATTTGGACCTCAACACGGCCTTCAGTACCCGGAGGGCCGGGCTGCTGGAGGCTGGGGAGGAGGTAAGTGATATCATCCCAAGGATGACGGTAGAGGCCTGTGCGGAGCCTCTTCTGGTCGAGGTAATGGGCAATGAGACCAATGGAACGACCAAGCACGAACAGACCGTTGAGAACGCCCATAGAGAGGTAGTCCTCAGCCTCCTCAGTGCTGAAGGCACCGCAGTTCCTTAGGAGATCAACGAAGCAGACAGCAATGCAGCCGTCGACGTTGAGAATAAGGTTGTCCTTCTTGGAGGTAGTGACGCTCTCGACGGCGAGGGCGTAGTCGAGAAGCTTGGTAGAGGGGAACTTGGCCTTGACGTACTCCTTAACAAGCTCAACACGGAGATCGGGGTTGTTGCGAGACTTGACACGGTGACCAATGCCGGGGATGAGCTTGTTCTGCTTGCGCATGGTGTCGACAAACTCACGGGGGCTCAGGCCCTTATCAAAAGCCTTGGTGAACTCCTCAGCAGCTCCATCAAGGGCACCACCGAAACGGGAGCCAATAGTCAAGAGACCAGCGACCAAGGAGCTGATGAGATCCTTGCCGGCACGGGTGGTAATAATGGTGTTCATGGCACCAGACACGGCGGGACCGTGATCGGCAGTAAGCATGAGAACCATCTCAAGAAACTTGGCGGCGTAATCGGGAAGACGGCGGCGGAACCAGAGAAGGGACATGACACCGCCGATACCAATCTCCTCCCTGAAAACGTCCGAGATGGGCATGCCAGCGTAGAGGAGCTCCTGACCACGGTCGTCGGAAATGGTAGAAATGAAGGCAGCAGGCTTACGAATAAGGCCAAGCTCCTGGGCCCACGAGTAGTCGATGGGGATCTTGGGGACAACAGGCTCGGGGGCGGGGACAATGGTGCCATCAGCCACAAGCTTGTCATAGACCTGCTTGAGGAGAGCAGGCATGTCCTCGAAAGTGTCGGGAACATAGAAACCAGCCTCACGCATGCTCTTGTTCTTGGTGGCCGCAGTCTCGAGCTGAGAATTGGCGAAGGCACCAGCGTGACCGAACTGAACCTCAGTCTTGAACATGCTGGCGCAAGTACCAATGGCCCAAGCAACGATGGGCTTGGTAATAATGCCCTGCTTGACAGCGTCAATCACCTTGTATTCCTCAACACCGCCGACTTCACCAAGCAAGACGAGAATCTTGCAGGCAGGGTCGGCCTGGTAGCGCAGGAGATGATCGATGAAGGTGGTTCCGGGGTAACGGTCACCACCAATGGCAACACCCTCGTAGACACCATCCGTGGTCTGGGAGATAATGTTGTTGAGCTCGTTGGACATGCCACCGGACTTGGAGACATAACCGACAGAGCCCTTGCGGTAGAGCTTGGAAGCAACAATGTTGTCCATCATACCACCAGTGTTACCGATCTTGAAGCAGCCGGGCTTGATACCACCGACGGTGGCAGGGCCAATGATGGTGATGCCCTTCTTCTTGGCAACGTAGGCAATCTCGCGAGCGCGCTGATTAAGAACATATTAGCTGTCTGAACTAAGGCAATGGTGGGTGGGATACGAGTGAAAACTTACGCGCTCGGGAACACCCTCAGCAATAATAGCAATGGTCTTGATCTGAGGGTACTCCATCAACTCCATGGTGGAGCTGTAGACACTGCGGGAAGAGGCAAAGTTGACAACGACGTCAACATCGGGGTGCTTGGCAATAGCCTTGGGAACCTCCTGGTAGACGGGCAGGAGGGTCTCGCTAGTGCCCCAGTACATCTTGCTGACGAACTGACCACCGAAAGTGTAGATGATGCCAGCGACCGAGGGGGTGGAGCGCTTGCAGATGAAGTCGAAATCGAGCATGCCCTGGACAGCACGAGGCTGCAGACCGTAGACGAAGCATCGTGTCTTCTCGTTGAAGAGAGCATGGGCGGGGAGAGGGCTCAACGGCCTGCTGGGAGCAGCGAAGCGGCGGATGTTGTCGTTCGCAGAGAGGTTGCCGGGAGCAGGGCTGGCAGAGGCGCCATTGGCACCATTGGTGCTAGCGGTCGTCGCGGAAGGCATCTTCACTAAAGGTGGTTATGTGAATGTGGTGACTCTCCCAGCGGATGACTTCCTGTGATGGTGGGGTATAAAGGAAGTGAAGTTGGAGAGTTGATGTGGTGATGGTGAGGGATGGGAGAGTTGAAAGAGGAAGAAGGAGGGAAATGAGGGAGATGGATCAAGACTTGAGGGGGTGTAGGGGAAAAGAAACTAAGAAACGGGAGATGAAGTAAATGGAGGGTTTTGGTGACGGGAGCAGGTGGGAGGGGAAGGGTATTTTTTTTGTCTGGTCGGTTCCTGCCCTTTGGTGACGGGAGCTGAGGACAATCTTGAGGGTACGTAACAACCTGGAAAGTTGGTCAGGGTGGCAGAAATGCTAGCGCAAGTTTGCAGGCGAGGGGGAGGCCGGAGCAGCTCCGCAGAGTCAATTTGACAGCCGATTTCCAGAGCAAAAACCTAGGTCCAGAAACTCTCTCCCAAAACTCAACTGTCTTGGTCGTGTGTCTTCTTCCCTTCCGTGCTGGTGTTCGCTCGCCGCGGACGTCGAGTTAATTGGCCAGCAAGGGGTGGTCAAATCCAACAAGACTGCCGACTTCCCCAACTCTTTTTTGAACCCTGGTCGATCGGACCGTGAATGCTTGCAACCTCGATGGCTATGCGACACCAGAATTGCAACACGACGCGGCCTGGTTCGAGGTCAACCTTTTTTTTTCTCCCTTTCCCACTCCCGGTGCGTTGCGTTGCTGACAGGCGGTGGACCCCACAGCTTGGTGATCCTAAGTACCGGTACTGCCAAGGGTAACTTGCATGCGACACCTCATCCGATCCTGATAGGCGCAGATGGGCCATGCCAACCGTGGTCCATATGCGTATGGCATGGAATGCTCGCCGTCCCCGACATGGCTACCCGACCAACAGACAGCTGGAGACAGTCCGGATGTTTATTCTTTGGGTGCAGTGCACCATGATGACCCCTCCATAAGCATCAAAGTAATCCTTCCCATCCTCCAGGAGGGCAAGATGACATACGAAAGGGAATGTTTATTATAAGAATATAGATGACAGCTTGCCACTAAGCAGCAACCGTCATACAACCTGGGGTGTCATACAATAAACTGTCATCAAAGATTTTGATATCAAACCGAGATCTTCACTCCAAACATCAGAGCTCTGGGTGCGGGGCAACGGTGTCATCCACACAGCTGGATGTGATGACCGAAGGGGGTCCACTCGAGCCTTGCCCTATCTGGTGGCCCCCTAGGAAGCGGCCATTGCCCCCCTAGCTCTACCCCTGTGGAAGGCGGCGCCCGCGGGTCCTCGGGGGGTTTCTGGTTCCACTCGGCGTCGACAAAGGTACGAAGCTGCGGTCCTTTTGTGGCCCTTGGCATCGCTTGGCAAGTGCATGCCATTACCTTAGACAATCGCCTAAGGTACCTAATTGATCTGTAAAGAACACCTTGTGCTTCTCGAAACGGAAAGCAGAATAGGGGCAGACTGGCCTCGATGTGCACGACGACGAGGGTCAAGACAACAGGACCCGAGTATAGTCTTGATCAATAATCGGAGTTTGTCCGTGCCTGGCGGCGTGGGTGGCAGGGAGGTTGCAGGCATACAAGCCAATTAACATCGGGGTAAGATGTGTGCCACTTGGAGACCGATTGGGCCACCTCAATGTGGGGGAACCAACCACAAAGAAACATGATGAACTGAACACAATAACAGCGAAACAAAAAGGGGGTTTCCGGTTTGGAGAACGGAAGAGAACAACATCGACAACGGGCTTTCTTTTCCAGAATCGCGTGTCTCTCCACTACTGAATCCCGTGCCTCGTTCCGTACTCCAGTCTGTCCCCGTCATACAAGGCTTTTAGACCAGAGAGTTACGAGAGGGGAAACTGGAGTCAACCCACAGACAAGCGTGTAAGTGGGAGCCGGCACCGGACGATCCCCAACTACGGGCCCGCCTAAGAGGCGCGGAGGGACGAACAAGTGGATGGAAATGAGAACTGTCCTGTCCGTTACGGCCATTCCACATCATAATTGACGAGCGCCACGCCGCCCCCGTCTTTGAGATTCCAGCTTGCGCTTGGATCAATGGATCGTGGACGGCATCCACCGTGACTCAACCAGTGGGTTTCTGGCCACTTGGGTCTTTTTTTTTTTTCGAAGAGGAATGGGTGAACGAATATCAGGGAAAGCCCACTCAGTGTTCGGGGGATAAAACAGTAAAACATCGGGCATCCGTAATGCCACAGAGCAAGCAGCCAAAGCAGCCCAAACCATTCCATTACTATCTCTCTGAAACCATTGCAATGACTGGACTGCATGGACGAGGACGATGGTCTGCAATGGTGAGCTGCTTCTCATTCGTGTGTCGTTCTCTGCTTCCAAACAAGCTGCCAGTCTTGCGTGTCCTGGGTTGGCTGTTACGGCTGCCACTGGCTGCGTGGACACAGAAGGCTGGAAGAACCGAGCTGCATTGGTGTTGCAATGGTCGCACTGCTGAGGTGCTGAGTGGTCGACGCTGGTCGCCTGCTGATGCTTATTGCGGTGGAAGCGGTGGGGCACACAATTGCCCACCTTGCATTAGCCTGGGTTTGCTTAACAGTAATTGCCCCACCAGGATCCACAGGGGTACCCCGCGAAGTACCGGTACCTCTGACCTCTCGAGAACCCAGACCTGGAGATTGCGATTTTGTGCTGAATTGCCTGCCCAGCCAGGCCTTTCGCGAGCAATCGACCCGCTTGGGTCATCCCCAAAGGTTTCGAGACGCGGGGCCGGTACCTTTTTTGCTCAGGCGTGGTTTCTGGCCGTGGTGGTCCCTCCGTTGCTCGCTCCCCAACAGCCCCAGGACCAGAGAAGCAGCAGCTGTACCAGTCGTCCCTGCAATTCTGACCTGCCCTCGCCAAAAGAATTGGATCAATCCTTTTCTTTTTTTTTCTCCCCTCCCATCCAAAGGCAAGGAACCTGGAAAGCATCCCGTCTCTCTCTTCATCTTTCAACTCCCTCCCGCTCTTCTTCCCACCCCCTCCGTCAACCTTTCCTTCTCTTCATTCCTCCCCTTCCCTCCATTCACCACCAAACATCCACACTCGACTTTGACCTCCGTCATCGAGTTTCTTGTCCTCCAGCACAACAGTCTCCAACACCTCTCAATTGACTGTCTGCGTGTTCCTCACTTGAGGTAAGAGACAAACCAGCTCGAGCTGCGTGAATGGTTCACTGGTTTTGAGAGCTTTCCCAACTTTCCCAACTTTGGGTGTGCTGTCACAATTGCAACTTGCACCGCAGACCAGTGATCTCACTTTCAGACGGAGTGCTAACAGTAGAAACAGAAGCAGGCAACCGAACAAAGGAAATCTTTCCACATACCTCAACCCTTCATAATCCACCACAATGTCTGCGAAGAGCATCCTCGAGGCCGACGGCAAGGCCATCCTCAACTACCACCTCACCCGTGCCCCCGTCATCAAGCCCAGCACGCTACCAAACCCGACCAAGCACAACCCTCCTCCCAGACTTGCTTCCCTCCACTTCGCTGAGGATGCCGACGTGGACGGTGTTCTCAGCCAGGCTGAGGTCACCTACCCTTGGCTCCTCCAGGAAGGCGCCCGCTTCGTCGCCAAGCCCGATCAGTTGATCAAGCGCCGTGGCAAGAGCGGTCTCCTTGCTCTCAACAAGACCTGGGCTGAGGCCAAGGCCTGGATTGCTGAGCGCGCCGGTAAGCCTCAGAAGGTCGAGCACACAGAGGGCGTCCTTCGCCAGTTCCTCGTCGAGCCGTTCGTGCCCCACCCCCAGGAAACCGAGTACTATATCAACGTAAGTCGTCCCATGGCTGAATCGGTCCAGATCCTCCACAAATGAACTGCGCGCTAACGTCAAATAGATCAACTCCGTTCGTGATGTAAGTGTTGTCGCTTTTTCCAGTCGTCTTAGCAATCCGTCGAATCATCAGAAAGGCCCCACATGCAAGTGCATCCGAATGAGGGTGTCGCCAAGCCCAAGAGGTCCGATATCCATATCCCGATACAAGTCGAATAAAGTCGGGAGGCAGCGGGCCTCGGTTTTCATATACTTGGGGAAAAGACAAAAAGAGGATTTAGGGGGGAGGTTGAGAAAATTGGGGATGACAAGAACATTTTGAGTCGTGTGCATGACTTGTGTTGCCCCTGCCCAGTCTACGGACGAACGGAGGCTAAACCCAATTCATGTGGAGCGGGACACACCCACCGCCCCCTTTGCGATCCTCACCACCACAAACCCTTCAAAACCCTTACCCAAAACCCCCATCACGACACATGGTTCCCCAAAAAGATGTCGGATATTTGAAATAAGGCTTCGGAAGCTAACTGCACATCATGTAGGGTGACTGGATTCTCTTCTACCACGAGGGTGGTGTTGATGTCGGTGACGTCGATGCGAAGGCCGAGAAGATCCTAATCCCCGTCGACCTTTCACAATATCCTTCCAACGAGGAGCTTGCGAGCACACTGCTCAAGCATGTTCCCAAGGGTATTCACAACGTCCTTGTTGACTTCAGTAAGTTTCACTCGTCAATTTAAGCTTAACTGGCCTGTCGGGGTGGTACCCTGTCAAGCGTTGAGTCCACACATCTTTCATTCCTGATCACCTTCCGGGGTCGTCGGATGCATGACTCGAGTACCAGCACTAACAGCCCTTTTACAGTTGCTCGTCTTTATGCCGTTTATGTGGACTGCCAGTTCACCTACCTCGAGATCAACCCCTTGGTCGTCATTCCCAACGAGGATGCCACCTCTGCTCAGGTTCACTTCCTCGATCTTGCTGCTAAGCTCGACCAAACGGCCGACTTCGAGTGCGGCAACAAGTGGGCTATCGCCCGTTCTCCCGCCGCCTTGGGCATTGTTGCTCAGAGCTCTAACGGCGGTGTCAACATCGATGCCGGCCCACCCATTGAGTTCCCCGCTCCCTTCGGCCGTGAGCTCACCAAGGAGGAGGCTTACATTGCTGAGCTTGATGCCAAGACTGGTGCCTCGCTCAAGCTTACTGTCCTGAACCCCAATGGCCGTATCTGGACTCTCGTCGCCGGTGGTGGTGCCTCCGTGGTCTACGCCGATGCCATCGCCTCGGCTGGTTTTGCTGATGAGCTTGCCAACTACGGTGAGTACTCTGGTGCTCCCACCGAGTCTCAGACCTACCACTACGCCCGCACTGTTCTCGACCTTATGCTCCGTGCTCCTGTGTCTGAGAAGGGCAAGGTCCTCTTCATCGGTGGTGGTATTGCCAACTTCACCAACGTCGCTAGCACTTTCAAGGGTGTCATCAAGGCTCTTAGGGAGTATGGCAAGGCTCTCATCGAGCACAACACTCAGATCTGGGTCCGTCGTGCCGGCCCCAACTACCAGGAGGGTCTCAAGAACCTCAAGGCTGCGACACAAGAGCTCGGTCTTAACGCCAAGATCTTTGGCCCCGAGATGCACGTCAGTGGTATCGTGCCTCTGGCATTGATCCCTGGCAAGTGGGAGGAGAGCGGTGCGGTGGAGTTCCAAGCCTAAAAGGCTGATGGGTGTGGCGCACATGGTATTATAAATATTTCATTTCTGGTCAGGGAACGGGGAGCGGGTTTGGTTCATTTTATCTTGGTGCATTTAATGCGGACATGACAGAAGATCCCAATAGAGCGAGAACTCGCATGGAAAGTTATACACAAAAGCTTATACCAGACGAAAGGTCGGCATATGAGAAAGATGATATGGTATCATTGACCTCAGCTGATCACCAATGAAGCGTTGGTTGTAAGGTGATGGTGTGTATCTTGTTGAGGCTCGTCTAGCTAAATACGGAACGTATCTAATTGAGTCTACAATCCAAGTTTCTCGGCATGTCTTATGGTGTTCGTCATGTGCTCAGAGTGATGTTGAGTTAGGTAGTTTTGTTGTCTGGTTCTGATGAGCAGCGTTCAATGCCCTTTCTCTCTGCTCGTCAGGGCTCGAGTTATAGAACGACGATGGACAGCAGCAATAAGGACATACGGCACTAGGGAATTGGCCGATCGTCACAAATTTGCCTAGATATCTGGAGGTCACTTGCTTATCTAGGGGAAAGCGGATGGGATCCAAAGCTTTTGCCTGATGCACAAGTTCTCAGCTTAACGTTCAAAGAGTTGTCCTTGGGTTTGTAGGCAGACCTTCCTGATCGAACCCAAGTTGGGAAATCATCTCTGACATCCATGACCTGTTGGTCACTGTCTAGATGCTGTACTTGTTCTTGCCCTTCGTGTTCTGATTCACGATTGTTCTTCATGGACATTCCATCTATACTGTTCACTTGGTCTGGGTTCACGGTACCTATCTCGTGCGGATATATCAAGTTAAGGATTCACATCCTACAAGGACGGAGCATACTTGTGGTTTTCACAATGGAAATGGTGTTAATTTCGTGAATGTCATGTTATGCATGAATATAATCCTGTACAGGTAAGAATGTACCCGAAACGCTATGCCAACCCCAAATCGCTATGGTAATTCCCACAAAAGCCAGAAGAGGTCATCATGCTATAGCATGACCCTCACCCTCACCCTTTACCCGCGACTTCCACTCCCCTCTTCCCTCCCACCACTCTGATCCGGACCCTTCGCCCTGTTCATCCTCTCCTCCGCCGCCTTCGCCAGGATCTCCCTCCTAGTCAACCCAGCCGACTGAGCGTCCGAAGACGACGGCACCGCATCACTAGCTCCCAACACATACGTCCCACCCGTCCAACCTCCATGATCCATCACCATCCCCTCCTCTTCTAGCTCATCATCCCCCACAGGCCCAGGCGCATATTCCTCCCCGCCCACCACCCTCCCACTCTTTGTGTAGTCAGCCCTCTCCACCTCCCTCTCAATCTGCTTGCACAAATCCCAAAACAGCCTATCATGCTCCCCATGTACATTATGCGCCAGCTCGTGACACAGCGTCTTGCGGATCGTCTTGTAATCTCTATACCCATCGTACGCGTCCGTTCGTAGTCTTAGTTCGATCACCTCCCCTTTATTGCGGTTCAGTCCCAAGATGCGGGTGGTCCCCTCATGATTAGAGGCAGTATACTGCCCCGGGTCCATCTCCGTTAACAAGCCGACGTTGAACTGGTGCGACCGCATGGCGGCGCGGATGCCGGGGTCCGAGGCGAGCCGGTTGAGGAAGGAGAGGCTGCGGGAGGGGTTGGGGAGGTGGGGGAGGGGGCGGATGGTTTGGAAGGTGAAGCGGGTGTCTGGTGAGTCCACTGAGCCGTTGATGGTGTGGATGCCACCTCTGGGTGCGGAGGATCCGGATGGTCGGCCTTTGTAGGCCATGCGTCGCTGGGCTTGGAGGGCTGCTTCGCGCTTGGCGATGGAGGCGGAGGCGGCGTGGAGGGATTCTAGAGCTGATTTTTTCGGGGCCATGAAGCGGAGGGAGTTGCCGGCGTAGCTTTGCATGGGGAGGTTGTCGTCGTCTGGGGTCTTGAGGAGGGATTTGGTCTTTGTTGTTGTTGATGACTGACGCTTCTCGACGATGGCTTTGGATTTTAGAAAGTCGTAGTCGGGCCATTGGTGGCCGAGGGCCATGAGGATGTCCTCAAAGATGGTGTCTTGCCTAAATAGCCAGCTTTGGGAGTGCTTCTCCGGGGCGAACTTGATGGTTATTTCGAAGTGGTCGCCATCGTTGATGTATGATGTGCTGGCCTCTTCTGATGATGGGGGCAGCGGTGCGCCTTTTGGCTGGTTCTGTTGGTCCGAACCGTTCATTATGATGATATTATGGACCACTTGATAAAAGTTGCGGTATTCCTGAGTATTTTCGCCCACGATCTTGGTGGTTGGAGAGTAGAAGTAGGCTGATTAGATAAAATCTTGGTTGAAGGTCGTGACTGCAATGAGTGTTGTTAACAGCTGTGTACCCAAAACGTCCAAGATCAAGGGAGTATGAGTCGAAAGGGATGATGGTTTGTTCTATTTGCAACTGCGTGAGAGGTTTGGAGTTTGTTGTTAAGTCCGGGTTGATGGCATCAATCGTGAGTTCAGGTTGTACCTGCTGACGTTGCTTCGTAATCAATCAAGTACCGGTTGGTGATGCGCACGGCACTGGTTCGTTGGAAAGGAATGTTCTACGCAGCTTCCAGAACATGAGGTTATCCACGGGAGGCGCTGAATGGTTGCTTTGTCATCATTTTATGGCGCTTGATTGCCCTATAAAATGCCGGCATTCACAGCATGCACTCACCCTCATCAATGACGGTATGAAGTGGATCATAACAACCTGTTTTCTCTATCGTCTTCAACGTCTTTGATCATGCATTTGACTCGAGTTGTCCCATTTTCAACTTCTTCGATGTGAATATCTTCACCTGATACAGGAAGCAATGAGGGGCAAATTCCAGGTCACAATGCGATACTTACGATGTCGAGTCGGCTGCTACCGAAAGATTCACAGATCGTCATCGCCACTCAGGTACGGTCCGTGCAAATTGGCAGTAGTGGTTCTGTGCGCCTGCATGTCAGAGCTGCCGCTCGTGTACATCTCCCGTGAGAGTTCGGACGTCGTTCCCTAACAGCTGTGACAGCGTGGGGTGAAACAAAAATGTGTGGCATGAGAAACACCAGAAGCTCTCACAGCTTCCTCACAGCTTTTTTGACAGGTCGTGGCCAAGATCTCGACAGCATCTAATCTCACACAGAGGCACGGGAGTGTCCCTCTGTCATCCCAGCCGTCGAAATGGCGTCGTGCAAGGATACGAGGTTTAATATAACATTATGGGGACCCTGAAAATCACAAATAATCTCACGCAAAGGTGGAATGACGGAGATCGTCAGTAAACAAACAACCTTATTCCTGCCATGAATCACGATAGCTTCAGGAACCACACTTGGCTGTTTGAGGTAAATGGGATTGCCCTCCCTCACCTCCTATGCGTTCCATCTAGACTGTGGAAAAACAGAGAGGACGACCCAAAGCATTGGATCCGCAGATAATGGGAGGATGTTGCAACGGAGGATGACTTGATCTTTCTCAGATTAGCGCGAGACCATTTAAAACGCCTAGAACAAAGGGGCCTCGTGGTGTTTTCAATGAGATGGTGATAAACGGCCGAGTGAAATGCGAGGAAGGCAGCTGCAATTGGTGAAGCAGTGGTCAAGGGGGTTATGAGCACGTTTGAGCGCTGGGGTACTAGCTACTTCAGGTACCACAGTCCCGCACGGTAGAGGGGAGGTATTCAATACCTTGGCACTTGGCTAACCTCGCTAGCTCGCTTGTGGAGCGGTGCCTTGGGGGGCCGCCAGGGGCATGGGCTTCCCAACCGCGCCGAAATCACCATGACACTTTCACTTAAGTGCTTAATTGGCGGCATTCACTTGGCTGTGTTTGGCTTGGTATGGGCCCCTAGCCCTTGGTATCTTGGCCTGTTCCAACTTGCGCCTTGGAATCTCCCTTTTCTTCCTGGGTTGCTGCCTTCTTTTCCTCTGCTTCCTCTCGATTTTACTCCCGTCTTTCCCGTACTTACAACGCATCGACTTTGACGTCTTGTTGGAGTCGCATTCTGCACCTTCTTTTTCCCCGACACTCGTTCGTCCGATTTCCCTGATCTGAGGAAGGTTCGTCTCCTTGCCTCTTATTTGCCCTTTCTTCTTGTCGCTCCTTAAGACAGCTTTGTTGTGATTTCCTGCCGACCGCCGTTTTCTGTGCCCGTGCCAGCATCCCGAGTCTCGCCCTCTGAACTATTTGCGAAGATCACCAGAGCAACAAGTTTTTGTCAACAAACAACAGAACCCGGTCATCCCGACTTGCAAATCCAGTAGCTGCGGAATTTTCAGACCCATCGTACTATTACCATGCTTGTAAGTTTACGCCGGGGCAGTCACTTCACCATGTTATACGCAGTCTACTGCAGTAGCATGTACATCACAAGCATGCATGTGTGGAAGGGAGTTGCAATGACTAACGCTACATGTGACTGTAGATCCAATCTACTCTTATCGCGCTCAGCGCGACCCTCGCTGCCGCCGTCAAGCCCTTGACGGTCAAGAACCAGTTCTTCGTCGACCCCAGCGACAACATCTTCCAGATCGTCGGTGTCGCCTACCAGCCCGGTGGCTCTGCTGGCTACGATGCCGCCCTCGGAAAGGACCCCCTCAGCAATGGCGATATCTGCCGCCGTGACGCTGCCATTCTCCAGATTCTCGGCGTGAACACCATTCGTGTCTATAACTTGAACCCGGATGTCAACCACGACGAGTGCGCCAGCATTTTCAACGCTGCCGGTATCTACATGATCCTCGACGTCAACTCTCCCCAGGTTGCCGGCTCCCTGCAGAACTACAACCCCTGGGAGTCGTACTATGACACCTACGTCAACCGCACTTTCGCCGTTGTCGAGGCCTTCAAGAACTACGACAACACCCTTGCCTTCTTCTCCGGAAACGAGGTCATCAACGACGCTTCTTCCGCCGGCCAGGTCCCTCCTTACATGAGGGCCGTCACCCGCGATATCAAGAACTACGTCGCCAAGCACTGCGACCGCAAGATCCCCGTCGGCTACTCTGCCGCCGATGTCCGTGACGTTCTCTTCGACAGCTTCGAGTACTTCACCTGCGCCGAGGACGGCAAGTCCGACGACCCTAGCCGCGCCGACATCTTCGCCCTCAACAGCTACTCCTGGTGCGGCAACAGCGACTTGCAGAAGTCCGGCTACGTCGACCTCATCGAGGGCTTCAGCAACACCTCCGTCCCCGTCTTCTACTCCGAGTATGGCTGCAACGAGGTGAAGCCCCGTGCGTTCACCGAGGTTGGCGCCATCTACGGCGAGGAGTTCAGCGCCGTTTTCTCTGGTGGTATCGTCTACGAGTACACCGAGGAGGAGAACAACTACGGTCTCGTCAGCGTCAACACCAAGGACCAGTCCGTCACCCTCCTCAAGGACTTCTACACCTTCAAGGATCAGATCGCCAAGCTCGACTGGAAGAAGGTTCAGGGCGTCAAGTCCGCCAAGGACGGCTCCGGCCCCAAGCCCCCCAAGTGCGACAAGAAGTTGATCAGCTCCAAGGACTTCGACGGCAACTTCACCCTCCCCGCCATGCCTCCCAACGTTCCCAAGATCCTCGCCAATGGCGTCAGCCCCAAGCCCAGCGGCAAGCTCATTGACGTTAAGGACTTCAAGTCCAAGTACACTGTCAAGAACGCTGATGGTAGCGTCATCTCCGACTTGGCCGTCAAGCCCGTCAGCAGCGATGAGAGCAACTGTACGTATTTCTTCTCCTTCTTTCAGTGTCGATGAATCATCTCAACTAACACAATCACACACAGACCCCGGCGCCAACGACGCCAAGATCCAGGCCTCCGACAGCGTCTCCTCCTCCTCCTCCTCCTCCGGCAACTCCACCAGCTCGGGCTCCGACTCGAACTCTGACTCCAACACCAAGAACAGCGGCGCCGCCGGCAGCGCCGTTACCATGACCCTGCCCGCCGTGGCCATGGGTGCCTTTGCCATCTTTGTCGGTCTCGCCTTGTAGATGAGGCTCCGGCACGTCAGAGCGTTGGTTGTTTTGTCAATGGTTGCCATTTCTGCGAGTAAAAATAGGTCGTCAAAAAGGTGCTATAGAGTTAAACCGATTGGTAGCGCAAGTTGTAATAATCTGAAAGGTCATTATGATGTTCCGCCAATTTCTTCTTCTGCTTTTGATGCTTTTGCTGCTGCTGGTGGTCGTGGAGTAGTTGTTGTTCCGCCGAAGAACTCTTTTGCTGTTCCTGATCTGTTGCGAAGTTCACAGCCGGGCGGTGGTAATCCTAGTGTTTAGTGAAGGATCGTACATAATGACTAATACAATGTCTTCTTGCCTCAACATCAACTTCGAAGAAATGTGATACTGGCAAAGAGGACATTAGCCTATCTCTAGTGATGCCTCTATATTAAGTAGCAGGTAGTGCGCTCGTTGCTAGGTAGTAGATACTCCTTACCTTAACTTGACAAACATCATGAAAGCCACAAGAGTTAGTCCGCAAATTGATCATCTAGAGAAACAGGAGGATGGATGGTCTCTCAAGGGGTATGAATTTCAAAGACCTAGTCTATATAGTAACCACATAAAAGCCGCAAATCACCCTTTTTATATCGCAAAACCAGTAGCTCCTTCCAAAGCCTCCTTTCGCCTTTTACTTGTATTTATCACTTAGTGCTCACCCTACGCCTCTCTCTACTCATCAACCCGATTCAAAATCGCCACACCCTCCACATGCCCGGTCTGCGGGAAGAAATCAAACCCGCGAATACTCTCAATCACATACCTCGACATCTTCTTCTCACCCTCCGTCGGATCCACAAACGCCTCCCCAAACGTATCCCCGACACGTCCCCTCACCAAAACACCCACATCTCTTGCCTGCGTGTGCACGTTGCAACTAACGTACACCACCCTCCTCGGCGCAAACTGCATCAGCTGCCGCAAAAAGCTAGCATCGCACCCCTTGCGGGGCGGATCCAAAACCACCACCGTCTCGTCCGCGTCGAGCCCGGCCACGGACTCGAACAGCTTGGGCGCGTCGGCCGCGATGAACTTGCACTGCGACTCGTCGAGGCCGTTCAAGCGGGCGTTGCGCCGCGCAAAGTCGATGGACTTGTCCGCGATGTCGATGCCGATGGAGCCACCCGGGAACAGGGAGGATTGGGTGATGGTGAAGAGGCCAGACCCAGAATAGGCGTCTATTAGGTTCTTGATGGGCTTGGCGTTCTCCGGCAAAGTGCCGGGAGGGGGGAGGATGTGTTGGCGGATGTGGTCGGTGAAAGGGGAGAGGATGGAGTTGTTGTTTTGGAAGAAGGAACCCGCCGGGTTTTGGAAGATGAAGGAGTCGATGTACTCGGTCGAGGTGGCGTTGTTGTCGGTGATGCAGGTCTTGAAGTCGGTGTAGCTGCCGTCGGCGGCGGGGGTGATGATGGGCGTGGGGAGCACGCCGGGCTTGAGGTCGGGGACGGCGATTTCGGTTCCGTCGGCCGGCTTGGGAACACGCTTGGTGCTCTCGCGCAGGAGAATGGTGGCGCCGCGGGTGTAGGAGGCGAATTCCTTGGACATGCGCTCGCGCTCGGCCTTGAGACCGGCGCGGACGGCGTCCGTGGCGATCGGGCAGTCTTCGATGTCCATCACCTTGCGCAGACCCTTGGGGGTGAAACCGATGGGAGGCATCTCCTCCATGGGCTTCTTGAAGCCGCGGCGGTTGCCGCCAGGGGGACCGTCGAAGTGGGGGGTCAGCTTGGTGCGGTAGCCGTACTGGAGAGGAGAGCCGATGGTGTCGAGAATCTCGGGGACAAGCTCGGGAGAGAGGTTGGAGAAGTTCTTGTAGGCCTTGACCACGATGCTGCGCTTGTGCTTGAGCTGCTCCGAGTAGTCGAGCATCTGGAACTGGCAGCCGGAGCACTTGGCGAAGTACTTGCACTGGATGCGGCTGTCGTCGCGAAGAGGCGAGGGGGTGAGGACCTCCAAGAAATCGGCGTGCGAGTAGCCATCTTGCGGCACATGGCGGTAGACGCGGGCCTTGACAACGTCGCCGGGGACGGTGAAGGGGACGACGTAGATGTGGTTGGAGTCCGAACCCTTCTGCTTGGCAAGACCATCGCCGGTGGAAGATAGTGAAAGAACCTCGGCTTCGATTTCGGTGCCCTGCGCGAGAAGCTCAGGCTTGGTCTCGGCCTCCTCCTTGCCCTCCGTCTTCTCCTCAACCTTCTCCTCCGCCTTTTCCTCACCCTCTACCTTCTCAACCTCCGGCTTGGCCTCAGCCTGAGCCTCAGTGGCTCCCTCATCGGCCACATCGGCCACAGTCAAAGTCTCAAGCAGCGCATTGATGTCGTGCAACAGGACTTCCTCCGGGGATCCTTCCGACGCAACCACGACCTTCTTCTGCTTTTTCCTGAACTTTCCAGGCTTGCCGTTAAACTGTCTCTTGCCCATCTTATTGTGCTTATGGAATCCGTTGTCCTTATGGAATTCGTTGTCGAAATCTGCTTTCAATGTTGATACCGTGTAGTGGCTCGCTGACCTGACCCAGGAGAATTTGTTATTCGGCGACGCCAATTGGCTGCGGATGGATGCTGATGTTGTGGGTTTGATGAATGATCGAGAGAAGAGAAGTCGGACGGTTGCCGACATTGATGAGTTTTGATGCAACAGTCAAAACCCAAGTGAGACTGACGAGTGAGATGCAGTGAACTAATCGGGTTCCTGCGTCAATATCTCTTTTTTTTGGTGAAGTTGGGATGAATCAGGGTCCTGTCGCAGATTTTGACTTGTGATCCCAAATAGGAAAGTGGATGACTTGGAGAACCCGAGTGGTCGATGGAGTTTGGATTTTCTTAGCAGCGCGCACGAACCACACATCGTCTAGATGACCCCTGATCTTGACTCGTTCTAGATTTCTTTGTCGGATTCAAGTTGAAAGATCAACAAATAGTAGAAAAAATGTTCTTGGTCGTCCATGATCCTCCATAGAGGTAATATTGACTGCTTCAAGCTTCTATATAAGTATCCATCATGATTCAAGATGGGTAGGCAGTGATCATAGACATCCTCCCACCTCCCAGGATGATACTTCAAAGAATCCGAGACTCTCAACAGGTTTTGAATTATTGTATATTAAGCAAGGGGTATACATAATGATATCTACTGTATCTGCTGTCCGGTCCAGCAAACGAAAGCCCGGCCGATAGCACAGCCACTCTCCTTAACATAATGATAATACGAGTATAATAATGTGCGGTACCAGAGAAAACATGGATGTCGGCGGCGCGATCACTGTCTGCTCTTGGGCTTCTCAACCGCCTTCAGAGCCACGCACTTCTCCAGCTGCTCGAGCCACCTCCTCGCAAACTCCTCCTCAGTGAAGCGCTTAGCCGACTTGCGAGCCCTCAACCTGACTGCGTACGGGTTAGGAAGGGACAAAGCCTTCTCGAAGCCCTCTGCGAATTCCTCAGAGGTCATAGCGTGGAAACCTACACATCCGTTAGTCAAACTCGGTCCCAGAAAGGAGCGAAAAGAACAAAGCTCACCAGTAGGCTCTCCCTCAACATCAACAACAATATCCAGCTTCGGTCCACCACTATCATGCACCACCGAGATCAACCCAGCAGCCTGATATTCTACCACGCCAATGCCAAAGTGCTCATTCCACATGCCATTAACACCCACGCTTGCGCGCCTCAACCACTCCAAGATATCCGGCCACGACGCATCCAGATGGAACTCGACTCGGTCCTTGATACGCAGCTCGTTGACCAGCAGCCTTAGCTTGTAGACCCTCTTCGAATCGTAATCATCCCTCACACTGCCGACCAAGACCAACTTCGCGTCCCTCGCCGCTTCCGATCCGCTCTTCAAGAATTCTGCAAACGCCTGCACAATAAGCTGATGGTTCTTCTCCGGCCTGAACTGCGCAATGTACAGCAACACATTCTCCCTCCGCTTCTCGCTTTCCGGGGAAACCTCGACCTCCTGCTCCAACTCCTCGACCGCCACGGGCGGGTACACCACCGCGATGGGGTTGACCTTGGACGTAATACCGGGCACCGCGCCCGTCAGGTTGCGCACGGGACCCCAGAGCTTCTCGATGTGGCCCTGCGTCCAGGTCGAGTTGGTCATGACCACGTCCACGGACGCGCCCATGAGCGAGTACAGCCGCGCGAACAGCTGCCAGTAGATCTTCTTGGCGCGGCCCTTGGCGCCGGTGCCCTTGCCGGCGTTGACGCCCTGGGTGCCGACGGCGGAGGCCGGGTCGAGCGACTCGAGCATGTCGGTGGAGATGGTCGGGTAGTGCACGTAGGCGGCCGTGGGTACGTCGCGGAAGAGGAAGCGGGAGAAACCGAGGGCGAAGGCGTAGCCCATGGTGTCGACGAAGATGTCGGGCACGAGCAGCGAGAAGGCGTCCCAGGCCATGATGAGGGAGCCGAAGGACTGGCCGGCGAGGGTGAAGTAGGGCCATGTGGAGGCGAGAACCCAACGGCGGGTGGACAGGTAGAGGAAGTTGACGGTGGGCGGGTGGAGGTGGATATTGAAGCGATGCTGTTGAGTGTGAAGGGGTTAGCAAGACACTTAAGAATGCCGTTGAAGAGATACAGTCGGGCGCTTTCTTACCTCTACTCTGGACAGGATAGCCTCCTTGCTAACATCGTGATCACCCGTATAGACGACACATTTGGCCTTGGGCCAGCGTTTCTGCGTGGCCCGAATAGCAGCCCAGAGGACCCTTTCTCCGCCTCCGCCGGCATTGCTGCGTCTTGTGTCAGTACTAGAGCTGTAACAGTGAACTATCCCTAGCTACAACTAACCAAAAGGGATGAAAGAAGCCCACGATGCCATCCCAATCCTTATCGGAGACCTTGCCGCCCTTGCTCCCTTGTTCGGATGTGCCGGCAGCTTCGATGTTGTTGAAGGGTTCCGATTCCTCTTTCTCCTCCTTCCGGCCCTTTGCACCCTTGGAGTCCCGGTATTTCCTTTCGTCCGCCTCGACAACCTCGAGAATGTGGCAGCGTCGGCCGTCTGTCTTCCTACGCAAGTACCATCCCAGCGAGGAACCGACCAGTCGCCATATGAAGGGGATAAACAGGGCGAGGAGCGGGCCGATAGTGAACAGGGGGATGGCAACGTAGGTGAGGAGGCCGTTCGCCATGCCTGAAGCGTATGTATGTGTGAATTCTGTACTGTTATGCCGGTTTTATGTTGGCGTTATGCGCCGTTGTTTGGGGAGTTCGTGGCTTGTTCAGAGCTTCGGACTAGCTAGGCGCGAATCGAACAGGCGCTTCTTGGAGTAGCTTGAGCAAAATGGCCCAGGGATAGAAGAGAGGTCATGAACAGAAAATATAAAAGATTAAGGACTAAACGAAGGACTATGAAGTTAAATCGCCGCGACAACCCAAGCCGACTACTGGACTGGACTGGACGGGTTGCTGGGCGGATGATAAGTAGTGTTTGACGGGTTGATGGAGGTGGAATGATCTGGCCTTGTGCTGTGCTGTTTGGGTTCCCACCCACCAGGGGCACCGTGACAGTACAAATTATTTGGGAGGGTTGCTATCGCGGCAGCTACGGTATTTGCGGGCGTGTTTGGTAGTGCATGCGGGCGTGTTTGGTAGTGCATGCGGGCGCCATTCAGGGGAGTGCTTCACCTCTGCGGCTCTGACGTAGGGGGAGCACTGTGCACGAAGATGTGCAAGTTTATAATCAGCTGCCAAGTGTCAGCTGCAGTCTACAATTGGTCAGATGCTTGAGAGCTATGAGAGCACGGACTTCAGACGCTGGCTTGGCGTAGTTATGCTTGGGACCCTGGCATAGAGCCGGCAGGCACGATATTCAATTTGAATGTTTATCGGGAATGCCTCACCAATGAACTTCAAGAGGAACCTCTGGATGTCTAAGTGGACTTCAGGGTTCACCAAGAACAACATCTCATCTCAGTCATTCAGCAGTAAAGTGCTGAAGAGAGAGGTTGGAAGGGAAGGGGTATTCATGTTGGACGGATAATGTGAAACCCCGTTTTTTTCTTTTCTATCCACCCCGTCTCACTCATCACCAGCTCATCACCATGGCTGCTTTCGGAGGACGTATAACCGGCGGCTTGAGCATGAGCTCGCTCGCCCGGCATGGACTCTCAACCACATCATCCTCAATCCGGCCACTAGGCCTCACAGCAGCTACGCAACTGCGCCTTAGGAGGAACAATAACCCAGCCTCATCAGTTGTTCCCTCAACACGACGAACCTTCGTCAACGAAGCCATCACCACCGTCGAGCAGCTTCTCCTCGCCGCCCAAGCCAACCTGCACATCCCATGGTACATCCTCATCCCCGGCTTCGGCGCCACCATCAGCCTGATCTTCCGCGTTCCCGCGGCCAAGTACACCCAGCGGCTCGCCCAGCGGCGGTCCCTGCTCAAGCCGGTTCTCATGGCCTGGGGCCGTCGGCATTTCCACGACGTCAACTACGCGAAGCAGGCCGATCCTGTCAGGAACGATTACCACCCTCCGGCCGAGATCATGAAGCGGATGGAGAAGACGAGCAAAAGATTGCTGAAGGAGTGGGGCGTGCAACCATGGAAGCAGTTCGTGCCGTTTCTGGCTTTTCCCGGCTGGCTGGTCGGTATCGAGGCTTTGAGGAGGTTGTGTGGCGGACCGGTTGGTCTGTTGGGTATGTTTTTGGGGGCTAATAAGGATGGGAAGGCGGCGGCGGAGGCGGCCTCGAAGGCGACAGAGACGGCAGAAGGGACACAGACGGTGGTATCAAAAGCAGCGGAAACCACACAACAAGCAGTGTCACAAGCAACTGAAGCGGCCACCAACGCCGTGACGGAAGCAACCACCACCACCGCCTCCACCACCATCAACCCCCTAGCCAACATCCTCCCCGACTCCCTCTCCACCTATTTCCAAAACGCCCTCCCCACTTCCATGGAAGGCTGCCTCTGGTTCCCCGACCTCATGGCCGCCGACCCTTTGCACATCCTCCCCTTTATACTCTCCTTCACCATGTTCGTCAACGTGATGCCGCGCAACCGGGAAGGCTGGCTTCGTCTCCTAAACCCAGGGACGGACGACCTCAACCCAAACAACATTGGCGAGCACGCATCCAAGATCAAGCTTCAAAAGTCCGTAGGACTGCGGATGCAGCGGGCGCTGTTGCTTTTGACGCTGATCGTGGGCCCCGCGACGATCAACTTGCCGGCGGCGCTGCACCTGTACTGGATCACGACGAGTCTGACGAGCAACGCGATCACAAGCGTGGTGGCGGCCAAGATGCCGTTGCCGCCGTATCTGGGACCGGCGAAGGGGAGGGGGGATGATCCGTATGTGAGGCCGAAGCTGCCGGGGTTGGATTGGGAGCCGGATCCCACGACCAAGAAGAAGGCGATCTTGCGGCCGAGGTCACGGGATGAAGTATAACGGATTCTGTACTGTATATATGTAGACATAAGAGAGATAAGATACCTATGGATGGATGGATGATAGATAGACTGGCCAGATGAGGCCAGATGGAAACTGTATAACTAACAAGACCAAGGAAAGAAAGTAAAAACTCCATAAACGCCTTTCTCCTGTCTTTGATCCCTTCCATGCGACCTGGCAATAACGGCAACAGCAACAGCAACATCAACATCAGCAACAAAACCAACCATTACAGGATTACCCTGTCCTCCAAGCCATTCCCTGCCGTAATCACCATCAAAAGCATCATCAACAATCATATCTTTCCATGTCCCGTCTTTCCGCATCCTGCACTCGCTTTTTCATACCGTCATCCCATCCCATATCATGACCCAACTTAACCCAAGAACACCGCCAACAACACAATCGTCAAGATAACGCTCAAAATCAACAACAAACAACACGCCTTGCCCCTCGCATTCTTCTGATACCTCGCCGCGCTCCTCAACTCCCTATCCGCCCCCGCTGTATCATCCCTCACATTCTCCACATTATTCGCAATCGTATCCAACATCTCGCCCTGCTCGCTGACGATCTGCGCCACCTGCTGGAACAGCACGTTCAAATCACCGACACCCTGCTCAATATTGCGAATCTCCTCCTCGCGCTCGAGGATGAGCGCATCCTGGAAGTCGACTTCGGATTGCGGGGCAAGGTGGGTGAGTTCTTGTTCCTGATGCTGTTGGAGCAGCTGCGGTTCGCCGGAATCGAGCAAAGGGTGTGAGGAGTGCGAAGGGTCGGTGGCGTCGATCACGGAGCGGGCGGCGGTTACCGAGGCTTTTTGCTTGTCGAGGGCGGTGCGCTGGAGGGACTGGAATTCGGAGAGGGAGGACTGGAATTCGCGGGAGAGTTTTTGTTGCATGTATTTTTGGGTGGGCTAGTGTTTTTGTGTGTGAGTTTACAGTCCGGCGCTTGGCAATGGAGGGGAGATAAGAGAGGGAAATGATAATAACGTACAGTGACATCTTCCCATGTTTGAACCTTCTTGACGCCCTCGCCAACTTCCTTGAATAGGTCGCGCGACTCCTCGATCAGCTCATGGACTCGTTCCCGAACCCGCGGGGTGTCGCGCCGTGTGCCGAGGTGGCCGACCTCGCCTTGGAGTCGCTGGTTGTTGCCGTTGAGCTTGAAGAGTTTGTTCATCAAATCTTGGGAGAGGCGCTGGAACTCGGGGTCATCGGTATACTGACCGCCGCCGGTATTGCGACGGCGCCCCGCCTCAAGGGAGGAGAGCTGATCGAATGACATGGTTTCTGGTGGTTGTGGTTGTGCTTGTGATGGTAACTCGTCTTATCGGTGCCTGATGTGATGCGCAGTGATTGTCGTCGGTAGGATGGGACTTGGTATATATCCAGTTCTTGTAGCGAAAGGGAGTTGATAGGCCCTGTGGAAAGCGAGCGATTTGTCGGTGCCTATTTTGTTGATGATGTTATCGTCAACAGGCGGTACAACTGGTGGTCGGAGGTTGGTTGTAGGTTGAAGACTGGAGGTGACTTGTGACTTGTGATCTGGGACGACAGTGGTTCGTTGCCAGTGGTTGCATTGATTGCGTTGCCCACCCCCAAGTCGCTGTCCCGCAGTGGCCCGGGCTGCTGTGCGCTGTCAGCCTCCACTGTCAGTTCTGGCCCAAGACCATCCAAACTCCCCTGGAGCTGTCCTGCCTGTCCAAAGCTTCGGCTTGGCTTAAAGACGTAATGGGGGAATTCTGACCAATCAGGGGAGCCTATGGGATCCGACATGGGCCCAGCGGAAAGAAGTGACAGGCTGATACGGTAGCAGCGCGTTGTCGTGTTTGGAGAACTCAGCTGGAAGCTCAGTTCCAGGGCAGCGCGGCAGGCGGGCCCACCCCGTTTTTTTATTTACTGTGCAACTCAACACATCGAACCTGAAGCTGCACCAAGATCCGATCGGGCTCGACCTCAGCTCGATTTTGATTTGGACCAGTCTCCCCCTCCTCGTCCCCCTCCTCACGCGCACCACTTCTTTCAGACACCATCCACACGCAACCCATCAACGACGGCGGGACTGTCGACAATGCGCTGTGAAGATGGCGCCCGCATCTGTTAGACGACCGCCTTACAAGGACTTCCTCCAGCCTGCGCTCCATCGCCGTTTTAGTACCACGGCCTTGATCCTGCTCGCTATCGCATATGTCTATGCCATTGGTCTGGCCAGGTGGAACTCTTGTAAGTTAGCTTGGCAGCTTGGATACCTATACTCTCCTCATCCGAGTCTACTACCTGACGCGCAGCAACTAACCATCATACTCTCCATCTAGTCCTCTGGTCTTGGTTCCCCATCGGCCCAACCGGTATCCGTGCCGCCTTCATCTGGTTCTCCGGCTCGCTCATCCTCATCCTGCGCATCGCACAATACCATCCCGGCTATCGAACATCCGACTCGGCTTTCGATACCTTCCTTAAGCATTACCGCAACTTCTCGACCTTGGAGACCATCGTGACGTATGCCTTCTCTGCCTGGCTCTTTGCCCAAGTCTACCTATTCTCCCAGCCTAAGGACTCTGGGTTGGAATGGGTTACCTACCTGTCGTACGATAGACAGAGGCTGAACGAGAAGGCTGTCGCATTCACCACCCATATTGTGATCCTCGGCGTCTACCAGGCCATCAGACATTTGTATTTGGACACCGACCGGCTCTTATTGGGCGTTGCTCAGCCCTCAGAGGGGGCCGTCCGAAATAATAGCAGTGATGTCGGCACCCTTATGAAGAAGTTCTGGGGCGAGATGCCTACCATCTTCTGGCAGTCACTCCATCAGATGGTTGCCAGCGGGATATTGACTTTCGTCATCTACCCGTTGTTCCTGCGCAAGGCGGTCTGGCGGCTGTCGCTCTTCTTCTTTCGCCCATTCTTCAACCTTCCAAAGACGAACTATGTGCCATATTCGTGGCCCATCTCCTTCAGCAGTCTCATTTCGATGGGCCTGGCTAGCTTCATGCTCCTGATCGTTTGGATTGCTGGTAACACTGCGTTTACCATGTTCATGGTCAAGGAACCGACCAAGGATGGACGCCCTTTTACCTCCGGATCCAAGGATCCCAATGGCAGTCTCTTGAACGGACTCAAACACAAGAAGTTGTTTTTCAAGGTATGTTTCCCTTATTGTCCACGTTGTCGCGTACCTAATTGCTAACGGTCAATCAAGTGCTTCGCCATGTGGGAGTTGGCTCTGATCGCCCGCGATTTCCCGGAAAGACGCAAAGCCATCTACGAAGACCTCGACCGAAAGGACGGACCGGCGTGGTCGCAGGTCTGCTGCATTTGCCTCGACGTTTTGAAGAGTCTTGAGACGAACATTGGCAACTATGGAAAGGCTCCTGAGCCTGTGGCTGCTCCAGTGGCACAGCCTGTCGAGGAAAAGCCTCGAACTACTGCGCCTTTGAAGGAGGATCCGATTTACCTAGGAGGCCCTTCTAGGAGGAGAAACTTCCGGTCTGAGGTCGAGAGGGCGGTTACTCAGGTTGCCGTTGCTCCTGGTCAAGGATCCCCCCTCAGCCCATTTGCGAAGAGGGCCGTGGACGCGGCCAAGCATCAACTTCTCGAGGTCCAAAAGGCCGCCACTGGAACCGACGACACTGCCAGCCTCATCAGGAGTTGGGCTATGAAGGGACTCCACAAGTGGGTGGGGATTCCATTCCGCCAGGAGTACCGGAGAAGGATGCTCCATGCGGTTCTCGGAGGCCCTTACGGCGAGCCGAGTCTTTACATCAACGCAGCCTACGCCCTTAGCATGCTTACAAGCCACAGTCTGCAGGAGGACAAGTACGGCAACGTGCAGAGGGATATCGCGACGATTATCCGGACATTGACGAATGTGACCAAGAAGCTGGAGAGGTTCAAGGAAGGGTTCGAGGTTCACTGGACGGATGTTGAGGGTATCAAGGAGTGCCCTGAGGTGGATGCCATTCTGGAGGCGTTGAGGGAAGCTTTGAGCACGCTCATTGTCGAGTTTGGTCCGTATGCGCGGGATTTGAGGCTGACGCTGACGGATATGCGCTTGGCCAGGGAGGCTGCGAATTTTCCGGAGCCGCAGCCAAGGATGGACGATCTGCTAGACCTGAGCCAGTGGAAGAGGTGATGTTAGATGTGATTACTGAAGCATATTGTATGAATAAGCACACACACACGGAGTAGGGGGTTTTGCTTAAAAGGAAAATAGGGAGAAAAGCTGGATGGCATTGTTATCATGTTATGGATTGTCTGTGTTGTATGATACCTCAATGAGCGTACGGTAGTGGTCACACAATAGATTGTTTACTTGCAGCGGTGTTCCCCCCCTGAACGATCGAGCCATGCAGGGGCTCGGTACGTATGTAATGGTGCGGCTGTGCAGGGATGGGCGAGCCGGCGGGAAATGAGGTCACACGTGCCATGATCCACGCGTGGGCTTTAACCCAAACTCGAGAAAGCTTGCTCCTTGATCTCCATCGCCGGTCCTGTTCCTGCATATTTCAAGGTTCTCCTTTGTTGAGTCGTGGTTTCCGCTCCAGCGTCGATTTGTTTTCTTTCTTGACTTTCGAATTTCATCGGCATCGCAACTCCTCCAATGTCCTAATCAACCTAATAACCGCCGTCTAACCCCCCTATTGCGGCTCTTTGTCTTTGGTCCCGAAACATCGCATTCCAATCCCTGCGCCGCCATGACACTCCCCGACGCCCAACTTTCTTCTGTCGCAAGTTACGAGCTCCTCCTGGAAACAGCGGCAGCTTGGACCTCAACAACGGTCAGCTGTGATCGCTTCTCTAACTTTGCCTCTTCTGGCAAGTGATTCGAATATCCGGCTGCGACCTCGAGAACATCACACAAAAGAATGAAGTCGGCCGTCTCCATCATCGCCCACTTCCTCTACAAACTCGTCTACTACTTCATCTATCTCGTCCTTCTCGCCTTCCTCATTGTCAGTCCTATCGACTTAATCCGCCAGGCGATCATCACCAAGCAGAATTACAGCATCCTCATTGTTGCGCTCTGCTACCTCGTCACCATCCTCATCGTTGTCTTTATCTACGCCACTCGACTGTACTACAACAAAGCGGTGCTCGACTCGATTCCCAAGTCATGGGTCCCTATAGAGAAGGGTGACGTGCCCCGAGATGTCAGACAGTTAATCGTTGCTGGTCTTAGCAGAAGCGCCGCCATTGCGTATGAAGCGAGACCAAGGTTGCCTTTGCCTTCGCCCCTAGCTGCTCCCGGTTCTGGGCCAGCTTCTGTCCCTGCAACAGCCAATGCGCCGCACCCTACATCGCGAAGGCAAGAGGTGGAAAGGAATGATAATGAAGGAGAAGATGGAGAACCACAGCAAGAGCATAGTGGATGGATAGCCACGGCAGCGAAGGAAGCCTCGAAAGGAGCTGCCGACAGATTCACAGGGAAACGATCTCGCTGGAAACCAAAGGTGCGTAGGGGAATCAGTGCGGACACCATCGAGGGTCGGGAATCTGCAAATGCCGACCATAACTCGACGATACCATCGGGCCATGACGAGCCGGTGAGCATCAACATGGTCGCACCACGCGGAGGCCCCCATATCTGGGGCGAGATCGAACACCCTGGCTGGGCCTCACCCACTTCTCCGGATCTCGCGAATGTGCAGTACGATACAGTCATATGCGAACTGCCGAATTTGATCGAAGCCAAGGCTATCACCCTTGCGCCGCCGGACCGGACATCCGAAGGCGAAGAAGGCGAGGGAGAAGCAGGAAGGATGGACCCGCCGCTATTGGACCCAGATGCTGTGGCGCTGCTACAACGACATGAGAGCATGGGACTCCGCGAGTATTTGACTAGTTTGACGGAACTCGGCGTGGTAGCGCCGTCAGAGGCCCTGAGTGAATTTATCAAGCTGTACGAGCGCGCTCGGTACTCGACTCGGCCGGTATCGATTGACGAGTTCAGACGGTTGATGCATGTCTTTGCGGAAGTGCTCAGAGGCATGAGACCGCTTGATCCGGTGGTATTGGACGAAATAGTCGGAGAGTATGAGGATGACGATAGGGCGGAAGATGATCCGGAAAATGCCCATAACGACGGCACCGAAGGGGACGGCAGTAACGATCGCCGTTTCTTCTCTCCCTACTCTCAGCAACAGCAACAATCATCACCTCACTCCTTTTACGAAAGCGATATCGACAACGATGCGCCAAGGCGTAGTTACTCTTCTGGCGATTTACGCAGGGACAGCGATGGTGGTAGCATGTATCACGGTGAAAACGAACTAGAGCACTACTTCGCCAGCCGMCAACATCAACATCAACATCGGCAACAACAACAGCAACAGCAACCACCCAGAACCCCAACACCCAAAACGCCCAAAAGAAGAAAAAGAAAACCCAAATACACCACAGCCGCCAGCTCCTCAGGAACAGGTCCAGGAGACACCAATCCCCTCGGAGGCATAGACAACCACCTAACCCGGCAACAAACCAACTCCTCCGCCCTCGCAGGATATTACTCTTCCTCCTCCTCCCTCAGAAGCACCCACAACCACCTCCGCCCCGAAACAGCAAAAACAGCAAAAACCCATTTCAGCAGTCGCAGTCATCATCATCACCATCATCGCTCCGCGAACGGCAACTCCTCAGGGACGTACTCAACCACTTACTCCTGGCAGCAACAGCAAAGACAGTTTCGTACGGCGCCGACTACGCCTAGGAGTGTGGCGATGACGGGGACGGGGACGGGGACGGGGCTGTACAGGGCGGGGACGAATGGGACTAATGGGACGGGGATGAGTAAGTTGTCGTTGGCTTCGTCTTCGGTTTCTGGTGGTAGTGGGGGTGGGAGGAGTGTGAGGAGTGGAGGAAGTGCTGGGAGTAGTGGGAGTGTGATTAGATTGGCGGGGAGGGGGGATCAGACGGACTTGCCTTATGTTTTGATGCCTGCTGCTAATGTATGATTTGGGCTTTTGGTTTGAGTGAGGGACGAGGGGAGGGGAGGGGAGGAAGTGGTCTTGGGAGAAGAGCAGGAGGAGCATAGAAACACGATGCTGGCGACAGCTTGAGAAGGATGCATGGACGCATGGATGCATGAGAGAGGAGTTCGTCGGGAGTTATTATACCCATTTTTATGGCTTAGTGTCTAATTTTAATCATTACTGAGGGCTATCGTTATTCTTATTCGAACCATGGTGATGTTTACGGTTGTCTATATGAAGTCCATATCGGGCAGATCCCAACCCTACATAACTGACGACACGAGACCTCTTGACGACGCACTCGACAACGCCATTCCTCTCTCGAGGGGGTTGATAGCTAAGAAGCAGGTGCGCACCTAGGTGCTCAGTTGCCAGGGAAACCATGAGAATAACAACCTGGTACTTGTGGTGACTGGCCCAGCTCCGACAACGGGAGTCGAACATACTTTATCAACAACCTTCTCACTAACCAGTGACCGTGACTGCCTTGATACCTACACCGGTCGTACTTTATCGTCGTATCGTGCCAGGCACGTGGATATCTTCCCTCTCAAGAACCCTCCCGCCGTGTTTCACACTTCAGTCGAAAGCCTCTCGTGGCTCGCAGTCGTAAGAATAACCCGAATACCTCGCGGTCTAATACGTCACACCTTTAGGACACTCTGGCACACCTCAATGCGTCTTCATTATACCTTCAAACCCAACCTCTTAGGCAGTTCCTGGGTGGAAAAATCCCTAGGAGATTCTGGCTGACGTGTTTCCAAGTTATTACGAGGCATAAAACAGTTGTGCAGAGGCCTTTCCTAAACAAAGCGAGTGGTATTGAACTGTCTTGGGGGGCTTATTCTTACGACAGCTCGCGTGGATAACTTGCTTATTGAAAATCTGCCTGGAGGTGTTTCAGACTTGGGATGAAGAGGTCTCGTGGTGGGGACTTCAGCCTAGTTTT
This sequence comes from Neurospora terricola FGSC 1889, assembly GCA_009805285.1. Classification (NCBI taxonomy): domain Eukaryota; kingdom Fungi; phylum Ascomycota; class Sordariomycetes; order Sordariales; family Sordariaceae; genus Neurospora; species Neurospora terricola. Next base: position 4,909 of record RANZ01000278.1, on the reverse strand, counting down.
TAAGGTATAATAGGTAGAGGGTTCCTTCCCGCTCTGCCTATTGTGCCTATTGTGAGTAATAGTTGAATGCTCGGTCAGTTCTCGTCCTAAGTTGGTTCAGTCGATTTAGGTTGCTATTGTTTATATCTTTGAATAGGATGGGAAGTGGATCCCCCACCTACATCACCACCCACCAGGTCGGGTCTTATAGTCGCACAATACTAGATGTTGCTGCATAAACTAGTTATTAGATTTCAAGGATGGCTCAGTGATCTGTCATTGAGCATGCTATTATGGTCAACGTGAATGTTTTTACCATATTGTCTATATAAAGTGATTGTGAGGACGTGCAAGCAAGCAGCCATATAACTTCCACTTCCTGTCGACGCGACCTTCTCGTCCTCGTCTTTCTCCTCTTCTTGTTTTGACTTTTGCTCGTTTGCAACCCAGCAACAAGTCGAACGAACGCTTTGTGAGTATGAGCCTTTCTTTTTCTTCTCCTTCTTCATCGTCGTCGTCGTCGTCGTCTTTATAGAACCCGATATCTCTTGCCCATCTCTTCCTCATATCCACTTCACTCTCTCTTTTCTCACTCGAGCAATCAAGGTCGTCAACTGTCGCTTGGGGCAACCAGGTTTCCTTCACGTTGTTTGCTTTTTTCCACGCGTCCTCCTTCGCGTTTACCCCTCCTCCTCTTCATCTTCCTTTCAACACTCCGGGACCTTCGCGTGAAGCCTTCCTTTTACTGACCATATACCTCATCACTTTCAAGACGCGAGACAACAACCATGAGTGACCACACTCACAACCACCCCAACCCCGGCTCAGTCCGGTTCATCGACTCCGAGGATGAGCAAGACATACCCATCCACTACTTCATCAACCCCGATGAAGTGAACACCGAGAACACCGAGGTTGAGGAGCCGGCGGTCCAGCCTCCTCCTCCTATTACCCGCCGTAAGCTCACTTGACTCCTTGCCCCTCTTCATCAACTGACTCCGTTTCCATAGCCATCTCGCCTGGCCTTTCTACGCGCGGCCGTGTCGATCCTGTTTCTGCCGAAGAGAGCAGCACCAGCCAGCCTAGTGAGACTCGCCACTTTTCCGACTCAGAGATGATGGCCTACGTAACCATGCGCGGCATCACCGGCCACGGCCACTACCCTCGCGACGAGGCGTTGGAGCCTTTGGTAAGGGTGATGTACGAGCCGAGAGCAGCTACCGAGCCTGAGCCCGAGCCTGAGCCTGTTCAGGAGACGACGACCATCGAGGCCGTTCAGGAGGCAGTGGACAAGGCCATCCAGGAGATGACGAGCGAGGCTGCCCAAGAGATTACGCTCGAGCCTGTCCAAGAGACGACTACCGAGCCTACCCAAGAGACGGCCACTCAGCCTCCGCAATTTTTGCAGCTCACTGAGCCTGCTCAAGACGACAACCGGTACGTCGACAACCCCTTAGACTTACACACTACCATCATCGTCATCATCTTTGTCTTTCTTTTGTATGGGGGTCTCCAGGGGATTTTGGTGTACTTTTTGTAACCAACCAAAGGGATGGTGGCACATCCCAGCGGAGAGGAGAGGACAGAGAGAGAGAGATAGAGAGAGAAAGAGAGAGAGAGGGAAGAAAGGACACATACTTACCAGTGGGGAAAATGGTGTGGCAACCATTATTACTGAAAGACACAGGCAACTTATTAGCAATGATACAAGCACGTACCAAGGGTACCAAGACCAAGAGGGAACCCCAATGGACGATGGCAAGTCCTCCGAAAAAGGCAAAGTTCCGAAAACCCCCCCTTCTTCTCCCATGAGCATCAGCATCACTTCCCCCATCAGTCCCATCATCGACTCCCCGTTCGGCCTCCAAGTGCGCGGCCGTTACTACCGGCCCCATTCCGCGATCTCCGAAGAGCGCGCAGGCTGGGAGGAGGAGCAAGGCTTCTCCCGTCCTGCCACGGCCACGTCGCCGCGCAGTTTTTCCAACGGGTCTTATGGCTCTTCCCATGCTTCTCATGGTTCAGCGGCGAATTCTGACGAGAGTAGTGGTGGTGGTAATGGTGGATACAGCAGCAGCACGCCGTCCACTCCACCCAGGGAGTTTGTCAAGATGTCCTTCATCGGAGAGGACGATGTCAGCGATAACGAGGGCTTGAATGCTAGCGGCATTTCACCCAAGACATTTTTGAAGCTGACGGAGGGTTGTGCCACGGGTAATAGGCATTTTAGGGTTGGTGGTCCGGCGAAGGTGGAGGTTCCGGGTGTAAGTTCTCCTTTCTTTTCGTCCTCATATGAGTGAAGGGAACACTGACTGAGTGAATGTAAGCAGAACCTCGAACGCACCCGCCCCGTCACGCCCCCCATCGAGGAAATGCCCGCCGTCCCGCCCTCTCCCTCATCCCAGGACACTTACGAGTCTCAGTACGACGCATACGACGGCAGCGTGATTACCGGTCGCTACTCAGTGCCTTCCAACCCTTCGGTCAAGTGGACCGCCACAGGCGTTGCCCACACCAACTTCGCCGGCAGAATCGAGAATTTTACTTTCGATCGCATGGATCCCATTGCTGGTCGTGAGCTGTGCAAGCGCCGCTACGGACAGCCCGAGAGTGTCCAGGGTCCTCAGGGTACCGATGACGACAGCGCTATCGCCTCCGCTTCGACTCCCACTGCGGCTGCCGCTGGACCGACGGTTCTAGCAGATGGAACACTCCCGGTTTCTAACATCGCCGACTACTCCCCTGTCAAGGTGCCGGGTGAGAGCAAGCCCGTGTACGTCTACGTCGGCGACCTGCCTCCTCGCATCCCGATTGACGAGCGCAACATCCCGCCCCTTCGGAAGGCCGTTCCGTATAATCCGGATCGGCAGGTCAGAAGGATGGTTTCCGTGCCTCCGGGCTTTGAAGCCCAGTTTGGAGTGCAGGCTAAGGAGGTCAACTTGGCTGGGGACGAGGCTTCTTCTTCTGCAACCGCCGCTTATGGTCAGCACAAGATTGATTGGAAGGGTAAGGGAAAGGAAATCATCTTTCCTGAGGAGAGTCTGAGTAGCGGCAGTGGCAGTAGCCTCGAGATGGTGGAACTTAAAGCTGGTCCTCCGCCGAAGCTCCCTGATGATCATGTTGAGACTCAGGAAGCTGGTGCTCCGGAGCTGCCTTATGGTCATGTTGAGACCTACACCTACGTGAGTGTCTTCAATTCTGCTGAAATTGATTAGTATTGATCGCTGACTTGCAACCTCGAAACAGGAGGAGATCGAGGATGCGATTACCAATTACCCCGGCACCTTAGCAGACGGCATTCCCGGTCACAAGGCGCGTGAATATCTCGAGGCCCGCAACAAAGCTATCGCCGACCTGGAGAAGCAAGAAGCTGAGATGCGTGTTGAGACGGCTACCCTTGAGCGCGAGGTGGACGAGTTGGAGAGAATGTAAGTCCCATCACCCCCATTCGCATCACAACTTCACAAAGGTTAACGCAAACTAACCAGCCGCCTCGTCCTTCTTCGTCATCTCACAGCCGTCCGCTCGTCAAGGAACTGATCGAGTGCGAAGTCCACACCGCCATCAGCGCCCGCCTCCAGGCCGAACTCTCCAAAGGTCCCCTAGCCTTCGGCGGCTTGTTCAACCCTTCGATCACAACCGACGAGGAAGCGACTGCTATCATCGACCGGATCATGTCTCAGCCTCCCCCTACTCGCGGCCGCTCTCGCTCTCAACACTTTCCCTCTTCTTCCTCTGCCATTGCCACCACCTCTACCAACACCAAAACCAAGATCCCCAAGACCAAAATCCGCAAAGAATCCGACGCCGACCGCCCCGCCCAGATCCGTGAATACTTCAACGAGCAGATCGAGCAACTCAAGTACAAAATCGATGCGCAGTGGGTGGCCGTCATGCGGGAGGGTCAGAACCAGACCAAGTTGAAACAGAAGAAGGACCAGAAGGTGGCGGCCATTGGAGAGATTTTGGAGAATTTGGAGAGAATGGGGGTGGAGGATACCGATGAGGTGTTTGAGGAGGCGAGGGCGATTGTTAGGAGGGAGATGGAGGAGGAGGAGAGGAGGAGGAGGGAGTGGGTTGAGAGGCAGGAGTGGGAGGCGATGAAGGAGGGTTGGAAGGAGGGTGCGAAGGGCTGGAAGGGTAAGGAGAAGGATGTGTAATGGGTGGATTTCTTTGCTGTATTTCTTTTCTTTTCTTTGCTTGTTGTTTTTCTTTCTTTTCTTTGAAGTGGTCGATCTTCATGATGGTTTCAGTTGCTTGTTAAGCTCCACCGGGGTTAGGGTTTATGGTGGAGGTTCTCGGATGGGCAGGTGTCGTTTGGCGTTGATAGTCGGACTTCTTCGAATGGAGATACCCCTGATGGCGTCTGGATGAATCCCCTTAAGCTGATGGCTTGATGAGTCTCCAGGAATAAAGGCTCATCGCTGATAATTTCAAAGTAATTGTCAGCCATCTTGACGATTCCAATTTGTTGTGTGAATGTGAGGTGTTGACGTGTTGTTCGACCCCTTTTGGGATGGATGTTCAGGAGAAGCTTGGGCTCTTTGTCCTCAACAAGCTAGGCGCCCCTGTGCCCGCTCCGGGGCTGTTGACGCTATGATTGCTATCGGACAGTGTCATCTGCATGTCTTGGCACCATCGATGCTCCAAAGTGGAAGCCAAGAACTCCAAGAAGACCGGGTTGACGGCAACCTATCGCAACTCACAGCGCCCGGCGGCTCCACTCATACGACCTACCGCTTCAGGCTCAGGCTCTCCATTGAGGTTCCATTCAGTGTTCCAGCTTCCACTTTCTCCTCATTCGGTTTCCCATTCCCGGGCGTCCTTCGATCTCTCTCTCGATCGACAACTTTCTGACAAAAGCTTCCCCGCAAGACTCGACCGACGACGACTCGCGACTTGGACGCCCGCCCGCCCGCCCGCCCGCCGACGC